>CAUYSK010003127.1:0-59952 GCA_963575035.1 Avahi laniger
CAATCTCATCCCATCCCACTCTACCCACCTTGCCCACAGCTCTCCAGGCACTTGTGCTTTCTTTTAGTTTCTCCAGTTCTGCAATGCATTCTTGCTTGGAACCTTTGCAGTAGCTGTTCCGTTTGTCTGGTATCCTCATCCTTCTGGTCTTCCTTCTCAGGGTGGGCTCCTTCCTGCTATTCAGGTCTCACGTAAATGTCACGTCAGCTAAAGAACCACCTAATAACTTGCTGTCTCACCATCCTGCTTTTAATTCTTTCCATAGTCACCACTATCAGATATTTACTTGTTTATTGAACCATATCTCCAATTTAAATAAAATTCACATATCTTCAGTGCCGAGAAAGGTGCCTGCCACATAGTAGGTGCTGTGAGAATGTTTGTTGAGTAAATTAAAGAGTATGATTCACTCAGATCTCTGCACCTGAGATCCAAAAAAACAAGCAACATAAATATAAGGGCTTATTGTAGATTCTTTCTCCCTTGATAATTTGTTTATTCTTTTATCACTTCATGACTTACTTTGCATCACATATGCCTACTTATAAATGTATGTATTTCTGCTACTAAACTGTGGGCCTCTGAAAAGAATAAACTATATTTCTAATTTTTCATATCTCTTAGAGGATTTAACCTAAAACTTTGATATTCTGAGTACAGATTCAACCAAATATGAATGGTATGAATAAGAGAGAGAGAAAGAGAGAGAGAGAGAGAGTGGGTGTGTGTGTGTGTGTGTGTGCGCGCACGCGCGTGTGTGTGTTAGACAGAGAGTGAGAAAATCCGAGAGAATATTCCTATGGGCCTGTTTGGGTACATTTTGTGCCAATGATTTTTAGACTAATTTTGAGGGTCTGCTTACATTTAGAAAGTGTAAATTTGGCCAGAGATCAAATTTCTGGACCGTGTTGTCATAACAGCCCGAATTCTGCAGAACCTAAGACAACTTAGACAAAATGTGATAAGGGTAGATAAGGTCATGTACTTAAGATGGTACATACCCAATTTACATAACAGTCTGCTCTTTTTACATGAAGAGCAATGACTCTTAAAGGGGGCTGAGGCCACAAAAACCAGGATTACCCCAATATTTAACTGGAGTGGGTGGAGCAGATAGGCTGAGCTGCTTGAGGACTGACCCTGTGTCCTGCTGATTTTTCTCTGCAGTGACTAGCACAGTGCATGATGAACAGGGAACACTTAACAAAAGCTTGCTAAGTGATGGATTAAATTAAAAAAATGGAAAAATGAAAAGTAATGAGATTGATTCTTTCATATGACTCATAAATTGGCTCAGAAGCTATTGGCTCAGAAGGAACTCAATTGAAGAGTTCCAAAAATGCATCATTGGCCTAAATACGCAGTCTCTATAGAACACATATTTAGCTGTAGAAATGGTATTTGCTATTCATCATCACCGTCTTCCAGTCTCTCAGACTGGAAACTTAAGAAGCTCACATGAGTCATCCACCGTTCTTTCCTCCCATATCTAAGCAGTCATTAATTCCTGCCAACTTTATCTCGGGAATATCCTCAGCCTGTTTCCTTATTTTCTAATTTCTAGACAACAACTGCCAATCTTTCCCCTTTGCAATCAATCCTCCCCCAACTCATCAAAGTTATTCTCCTGTAGCTAGTATATTAAACAAGATGGACTTGGCAGAATTCTAATAGAAACGAACTTGTTCTATCTATGACTGTGCTATGGTTTGAATGTGTCCCCCAAAATTCATGTGTTGGAAACTTAATCCCCAATGCAACAGTGTTGAGAAGTGGGACCTTTAAGAGTGGATTAGGTCATGAGGGCTGTGCCCTCACGAATGGATTAATGCCATTATTGCAAGGATGGGTTAGTTATCATGGGAGTGGGTTCCTGATCAAAGGAAGATTTCTCCCTCTCCCTCTCCCTCTCCCTCTCCCTCTCCCTCTCCCTCTCCCTCTCCCTCTCCCTCTCCTTCTCTGTCTCGTGCATGCATGTGCACACATGCACTCTTCTCGTCTGCCTTTTGCCTTGGGATATGGGCCCCTTGGACTTCTCGGCCTCCAGAACTGTAAGAAAGAAATCCCCATCCTTTATAAACTACTCACTTTCAGGTATTCTGTTATAGTAGCACAAAACAGACTAAGGCAGACTGTCCTTTTAAAACTGCTTTCTCAAATCTTTCCTCTGGTTACCATCAGGTATTGAAAAGTTCAGTCCAATCTAATATCAGAACTTTAATTTCTTACTCAAATTAAAGTTTTCCCTTCCACTAGTGGGCGCCATGCTCAGACTTGGAAACTTGGTGAAGAAGGGAGTTACAGTCATTTCCTGCTCTGTGTGTCACTTCCTTTTGCACTAGCTGGGCCCAGGAGACAAGGGATTAGAGAAAAAGAGGCCAGGCCTTCAGTGGCTCTTGCAGTTGTAATCATAGCACTCTCAGCGAGTGGCAGATCTAATAGATATTTCTCTAGTGGGGTGCTTTTGAGGATTTGTTTAGAGATCCTTCCTCCTTCAGACCTCCTACTGTAGCATTCCCTTGCTTGGACAATGCTCACTTCAGCTAGGCTCTTAAAGTTTCCCCTTTATTACCTGGATTCCAACAGACCACCCTGCATAATGTTTCCTGTGTTGGAATCATCTAGAAAGGCCTCTTAGATGGGGGTCTCTAAGATGACCCAAGTCCAGCTGTCTTCCTCATGTCTACCTGGCACAAACTTCCTCAGCGTTTCTGCAAGTGTAGTTTGTTCCTGCTGGAACCCACAGGCTTTGCTCTGCTGCCCAAGGTACCACCAACCAGCCTCCCACTGAAGACTTTTCTCCAGTGAAATCAGAAGAGAGCTTCTCTGTCCCTTCTCTTAGCCTTCTCTAGGAAGCATGAAGACGTGTGACGGTCTAATCATGGCAGAACTGGCTTGAGGCCACTCTCTTTGCGAGTCCTGCCCAGACAGTCTTATACCTCACTTAGAATGTGGAGACGGGGGACTTAAACCTATTGTTCTTAGCTTTGGAGCCTCAGCCAAAACTATGAGAAAGGAAAAGGCCTATTTTAACATGCTGTTACATTCCTTTAAAGACATCAGATAATGTTTTGTTTTGTTTTAATTAACTGTTCCAAGTTTACAATGCTTGATTTTTGAAGTCCAGACTCAGAACAGACATCTGAAGTGGATCGCTGGACCCCCATCATTTTGCAAATGAGAAAGCAAATCCCAGGGAATTTGACTGACTTAGAGAAGATCACATAGCTAGTAATGACCAGACCAGGGCTCAATCCTACATCTTTGACCTCCAAATATTATGCTCTTCCTACCACATTATCCTGCCTATAATGCCTCTCCTTAAAGGGGACAAGAGACATTTGCTCCTGAAACAAAGCTACTTGTACATAAGTATCAAATGAAAATAATATAGACTTATAATGATTTTCAAAAAGCCTATGAACTGGATGCTGTGATTATAGATGATTTCAACTTTTTGGCTTATGTATATTTTCTAAACTTTCTATGATAATTATATGTTTCTTTTATTGTAAGGAAACAAAACATAAAATTATTCTTTTTAAATGTGGGTTTCTATTAGAGGAAATAATTCCATAAATGAAAACAAACCTGCATTTATACAGGAAAGTCTACTGGAGTAGATAGAATAAGATCTGAGTTACAGTCCTGGCTCTAGTTAACTGTATAATCTTGAGTTAGTCACTTGACCTCTTTGGGATTCGTTTTCTCAAATGTAAGGTGGGGAGCCTGGAAAATATAAAATCTAAACTATTTTCTAATTCTTAAAAGACAAATTACTCCTTAGAAGCCTGTGAAGAGCAATTATGAGAACTTACATGAAAAATCTCAAAATATAAAGAAAGCTTCATGTGAATTTATGGCAATAAAGGACCATGACTTCGCATCATTCTCTACCATGAACCTTCCAGTCAAGTGTGATCAGCTTTGACATTTTATCCAAGTAAAGCACTTCTGTCTCTTGCATTTACCATCACAATCTCCACTTATCTTTGGCTCCCACCTCTTCCAGGAAGTCTCCTTGGCTACCAGAACCCTCATTGGCCCTCATTCCAGTTCCTACAGACTTTGAGCCTACATTACACTATTTAGCTAATGATTTAATGCTCTTCTGTGTTGCACGCTGTGATTCCTTGTGTATTCTATTTTTTCTCCAGTGCATTGCCTGCAGGCAGCAGCCACGCTTGCTGTATCTGTTTCCCTGACCCTTGCTCAACATAGGCTGGGCACGCAGGGGCCTCCATATATGCGTGTTAGTGAGAAATGTCTGTTAGAAGGAAAAGGGTCTGCAAGGTCCAATTGGAGACTCAAGGTCTGTGAGGTTCCCAGCTGTCCCTGGAGCTGGGTGTCCTCGACAGCCATTCTGGGTCTAGAAGACAATTATATTTATTCCTTTTCCTCACTGTCCCTTCGGGTCTTTCCCCAATCTGGCCACAGGCAAGGCTGACTCAGGGTTGCTTTATTGTTGCTGTTACTTCCTGGAATCGGACCCAAGGTTTGAAGCTCCTCTGGAAAAGGGAATACAAGTCTCTCCTTACACTGCTGGCTCCAGGCCACCTTCCTTGGGCCAGGCTGAGGGAGCGGAGTGAGCCAGAGCTATCTGGGGTATGCTCTGGGCCTCTTGGCTGAGAAGGCCAAAACACTCATGGTCAGCTCTGTTGATTTTCTCTCTCCCCAGGATCTCGGGAGAAAGGAAGAAGCGCCTCCTCTCCTCCCACTCTGTTCAGCGGGTCTCATCATTTCTCTTCCCTCCTTCAGCCTCCTCCTCTCTCCATGCCACAGCCCTCATTTTCCTCTCTGTGACTCTCGTCTCTCTGGCATGGCAGTCTTTCTTTCAGCTTTAATTTTTAGGCCTCTCTTTTTCATCTCCTCTTCTCTCCCACCCAGACCCAGCTCTTGCCCTCTCTGTCTACCTTTCTGTTTCTGGCTGTTTCCACGTTGTTCCCTGCGCACAGCGCGGACAGAGCGCAGGGAGGTGATGGCCACTCTCCAGGGCCAGGTGGGGAACTAGGGTACTTTCCATACATTTCCCGGTTGTCGGAGCTGGACAACAGAATGATCGCATCAGGCTGCACCTCAAAAGCTGCTCTAGGGTCCTGACAGGCATCATCTCACATCCTGTCCCACAGAACCGACCTGGAGGTGGCGGTGGAGCTGGTGTCAGGCTGCAAAGTTTCGGGGGGAGGCGGCAGGTAGTAAAGGCCTGGGAAGTAGGCCACACCTGCTCCGCTGCGCGCTTCTGAGCTCCGCCATCAGCCCTCCCGAGCACACTGCCTCGAGTCACACATCCAAAGTGAAATGTGGGTGTTTTAATCACTGAAGAGAATCCTTAATGCTGCTCCTTCAGCACACAGCTGTCTCTCCCGTGCCAGGAACCGCGGGGAGCCTATTGCTTCCCGTCCTGAACTGGGTCCAGAAGCGTTAGGTGAGGCTCAGTACAATTTTCAGTTGTTATCATACGAGGCCCTTGGAGACGCTTCTCAATTCTAGCAATTAGCCACACAGGGGTCAACCAAGTGTTCTCAGCTCTAATTAACAGCTGTGTTGAATCTGGGACACACACAATTCCTTTGGGGATGCACTCTTCAAACAGAAACAAAACCAGAATATCAAGCTCTTTCCTCCTTTTCAGAGGCTATGAAGTCTGAAAATCATTGCTGAAGATATTCTTAATAAAATATACCAGGAAGCTGAGTGGCTTCTGGGCTGAATGCATGAATTTAAAGGCAAAAATATAATCTCAGCTGCACTGGGAAATTACCCAGTGGCGCTCGGGAGGCCCCAGGAGCGCTGGGGGAATTAGGTGCCTCTCGGCGCCACGCCCAGGGCCCAGGACACCCAGCGGGCTACATGATATCATCACCACACAAATCAAAGGCTTGCTCTCTGGCTTCAAAAGGAAAAGGAAAAGGAACAGGATACTTTGTGTTGGGAGTCCTGCTCTGAGCGGGAACTGCGCTGATGCCTGTTCAAGTTGTTCCCTGGGTATTCTGGCTCCTTGCCCTGCCTGACAGCTGCAGGAGTTCTGTAAGAAATCTGAGGGAGAGTTTCCTTTGCAGCCATGACTGAGAACCCAGGATCAAGAGCTTTGCAGACAGAAAAGACATTACCCTTCAAATATCCCAAGTCATCTATTAGGGTCAACAAGCAGCCGGCAAAAAGCAGGGCAGCTGGCAGTCCAGCCCTGGACGGAGTAACTGGATGCCACTGGGAGCCAGCCAGTTGAATTTTTCTTTACTAACTGAGAGCAGATGCACAGAGCCATTTAAAAATAAGTATATTTTAATACTGGAATATTTTGAATGAACAGAAATGTACAGAATAATAGCTCTGGCCCCAGATCGGTAAACATTCATTCTGTGCCACATTTGTTCCACATCTTTTTCTAAATAATTTATGTATACATTTGAACCATCCCCTCCTTCCCCTGGCCCCATTCCCCACCCCATCCTGAGGGTGGTATGTGCCTTCCTGTGTATCTGCAACCATGGGTGTATGCCATTAGTACCTGTGGATGCATCCCTAAGCATAATGTCCTTCTCTCTGTTTTTGAAATGTATGTAAGTGGTATAGTTCTGTACCTCTCCTTTTGCAATATGTTTTTATTTCTCTTAACATGCTTCAGAATCATCCACATCAATATATGTGAATCTAGCACATCCAATTTAACTTCAAAAAGATACTTTATTATATAACCATATCAAAAGTATTTATCCATTTCCTTATTGATAGACATTAAGTAATTTAATGTAGGGGGAATCACAAACATTGCTGCAATGAATAGTCTTATACGTGTCTCTTGGGGGAACATATGAGAGATTTTTTTCTCTAGGGCAATGGTCCTAGAAGTCTTGCTCTTGGGATCCTTTTACACTGTTAAAATTATGAAGGACCCCAAGTAACTTTTGTTTATGTGGATTATATCTGTTAATGTTTATGGTATTCAAAATTAAACCTGAGAAATTTAAAAATATTTATCAATTCACTTAAGAAATAATAAACCCAATGATATTTTAACACAAATAACATGTTTTTAAATGAAAAATAACTATAATTTACCAAACCAAAAGAAATTCGTGAGAAGAAGGGCATTGTTTTGCATTTTTGCAAATCGCTTTAATGTCTGGTTTAATAGAAGTCGGCTGGAATCTCATATCTGCTGCTGCCTTCAATCTGTTGCAATATGTTGTCTGGTTAAAGTATATGAAGAAACGCAGGCCTCACACAGATAAGCAGTTGTACAAGAAAGGAGTATTCTAATAACCTCAGATAATTTTGGATATTCTTCCTCAAAGAAACTAAATCAAAAGTCAACAAGTAATAGTTTCTTAAAGATTAGTTGCAATGTGGAATCTGAAATCATACCAATGTACTTCTCATATTCTGTTACATTAAAACCCATTGATCTTTCTTGGTCATGCATGTCTTACAAATGTTGACAAATTTCATTATACAATATCAAAAAGCACATTTATTTATATCACCACTGATTTAATCATAAAAGTTTTTTAAAAACTGGGAGACTGTCAAGTTCATGGTGGTGGACACAAGTTTTCCAAAATTCTAATTTTTGCTTGAATGCTCAAAATTTATCCCTGGGAACAGATGTAGTCAGTTGCTTTCCTTGAAGTGACAGGCTCATTTTGTTCATTTTTTGAGAAAGTGCCTGCCAAATTCTCAAGTCTGTATAACTGCAGTTTGTCAGTCTTTCTTTCAAGTAAAAATAGTATTCCATGAAAAAAGTGGCTAGTTCACCTGGTAACTCAAAACGATGCACAATGTTTTTCCTTGCGAGAACAATCATCATGTCTTGGTGTGCAAAAGTGCTTTATATGTATTTTCCATTTTATTAAGCAGAATATTAAAAAGACATGTGTTCAAGAATTGAGATTTAATAAAATGTTTTAATTTTTACTGCTTCATCTGAGTTATTGGAGGCTCAGTGTGGACATGTTTGAGAGTTAAAAACTCCAGCAGGATTCCCCACACTTTGAAGAGTTTTACTTCCAGGAGCCTCCATATTCTCACAGTGAATACTGGAGAAGACCCCCTTGTGCTTCTGGCAGGGAGAGAGGGAAAGTAACCATTTTGGAATATGCCCAGAGCATTCTGTTCTTCTTAACAACACCTACCCTCAAGAGAAACTACTTTTACCAGACCTTAAGCACTGGGGTTTTACTAAGTAACCTGAGGGACAGGGAATACTCAGTGCCAGCTCCCATCATTAATGGCTTTTCACATGGAGAAAGGGAAACACCCAACTCCAGCTGACAGCCTCCCTATCTCACTTAAGGGGCAAAAAGCCAAACCAAAGCTGAGTAGCACTCGTGAAGGTCACAGCCCAAGGGAACAGACTCACTAAGTCTGAGACCTAATCATGGGTCTCAGAACCCTTCCCTTCTCCCCACACTTTACCACCACATCAATAGGGCCCCTGTATAATAACAGGAGAATACAACTGAAAGAATGGCGTGTCCCAGACATTATTTAAGAAGTCTCTAAGGAAACCTAAAGCCAAACGAAGAGACAGAAACAAAGACACCAGAGGAATTTTAGTCTCTGACACCTATAGCTACAGTAAACAGAAAATGCATCCTAACCCCCCAACCAGATAAACGCAAAACCTCACACTAAAGGCCTATCTACCTCAGTTTCTTATGTCTATTAAATAGTATATCATGGCTGGCGTACAACAAAAAATTACAAGGCATGCTAAAATACAAAAACATGATTTGAAGATATGGAGCAACCATCAAAACCAGACTCAGATATGGCAGAGGTGTTGGAATTATCAGATGTAATTTAAAACAACCATGATGAATATACTGTGATGGTTTTATTTCTAGGATTCTAATTCTTGCACATTTATTTGTTTCATACCCTGAACCTCCAGTACAATGTTAAATGGAAGTGGTTATAATAGCCATCCCTTTTCCCCTGAGTTTAACATTTCACTATTGAATATAATGTTTGCTGTAGGTTTTGGTAGACACCCTTTTTCAGGTTAGGAAAGTCTCATTCGATTTCGAGTTAACTGAGAGTTTTATGTTTTTTAAAATCATGAATAGATGTTGAATTTTATTGACTGCTTTTCCTGTATCCTCTCAGACGATCACATGGTTTTCCTTCTTCAAGTTATTAATGCGTTGAAATGAAATAACAGATTTTTTTCTTATGGTAGTTCTTCATTACATTTGTGTGATAAATACAAATTGGTTGTGATTTTTTTTAAAAAAACCACATTTCTGGATTTTAATTGCTATTATTTTTTTAGGATTTTTTACATTTATGTTTATAACCAAGACTGACTTATATTTTCCTTCCTTGCACTGTCATTGTCTGGTTTTGATATTAAGGATATACTAGCCTCATAAAATGAAATTTCCATTTTTGAGTTCATTTTTCTGGAAATAAACTTGCCCATAAAATCACATGAACCTCATGTTTTCTTTGTGGTAGATTTAACTATTATTCCATTTCTTTTGTGATTATAGGTCTACTAATATTTTCTGTTTTTTTCTCAAGTTCAGTTTTATACTTTGTATTTACCTAAAAAATACATGTCATTTGCTTTCAAATTTATTATAACTAATTTGGTTAAAGCATTTTTTATTGTAATCATAGTTATATCTTTATTTCATTTCCAATATTGTTTATTTGTGCCTTCTTTTTTTATAGGTCAATCTTACCAGAAGTCTGTCTACCATATTTTATTGAGTCTTAGATATCAAAAATTGTAAAATATTTCAGAGAGTAAAGTGTTAAAAAAAAGTATCTGAAAGTAAATAAAATATGATATCTTCTTAGTCTCTGCAAAGGACTAGTATTATTCCTTCCTTCTACTTTCTTTCTTACTCTATGATTCAATTTCAATTTTCCTTTTAAAATATATACATGTGAGACAGTAAATTTTCCTTATGTGCTGTTTGTATTATGAGTTTGATATGTAACATTTTCATTGCCATTCATTTTTAATGTATTTTATATTATTATTTCTTGTTTGAGAACTAAATTTTTAAAAGTGTGTTTTTAAATTTCCAAATATTAAAAAATATTTTTGTTATTTGTTAGAAACTTTACCACATTGTGCTCAGAAAACATGATCTATATATAAATTCTTCAGTGTTTTTTAAGACTTTTTTATAGTCTATTATGTAGTCAATATTCATAAATGTTTTCTATGTAATCTTGTAAGTGATTTTGAAAGATTATCTATTCTCTAATTGTTGGGTGTAAACTTCTATATGTGTCCATTGGATTCAATTTGTTAAGTGTTATACAAATCATCTATTTTTTTTTTTTTTTGGAGACAGAGTCTTGCTCTGTTGCCCAGGGTAGAGTGCCGTAGCATCAGCCTAGCTCGCAGCAACCTCAAACTCCTGGGCTCAAGCGATCCTTCTGCCTCAGCCTCCTGAGTAACTGGGACTACAGGCATGCACCACCGTGCCTGACTAATTTTTTCTATATATTTTTAGTTGTCCAGATAATTTCTTTCTATTTTTTAGTAGAGACAGAGTCTCGCTCTTGCTCAGGCTGGTCTCGAACTCCTGACCTCGAGCGAGCCTCCTGCCTCGGCCTCCCAGAGTGCTAGGATTACAGACGTGAGCCACCACGCCCAGCCATCATCTCTATTTTTAACTAAATTTGTTTGATATTATTTCCTATGTGGAAAAATGTTAAAAATCTTCCATTATGATTATGGATTTATCAGTTTTTCCTTAGACTTTTGTCTAAGAAACCATGATTAATATGCTATGATAGTTTTATTTATATGATTCTAATCTCTATATATTTTATTCTCTACTTATTTTAAGGCTATGCTGTTAGAGATGTATCTTCATCATGACTTAATTCAATCAACCATTCACTTATTAAACATCTATTATGTGCCAGGTTTTTTTGCATTTTACTACCTCTGAAACACTTTACAGTTGATGATGTCTATTAATAAGATTCAATAAAATATGGTAGACAATTTTGAAGACAAATGACGCATTGAGCAAAACATAAAGACATTATTTTTATGATATTATATATATTATTTAGTATGTAATAATCTTCTTTATCACTATAATATTTTTTGTTTTAACATTGACTCTGTATAATAATAATATTGGTGTGCCTGATTTTTAAAAAAATGTATTTTCCTGGTATTTTATTCCTTTGTTTTCATCTGTGAATGGCAGGACTTTGTTGTTTTTAAAATCCAATCTGAATATTGCTAACTTTTAATGGAGAGATGTAATCTCTTTTCTTTTACTTTGATCACTGATATATTTGGTATTAATTTTAGCAAGTTATTTTGTATTTTCTGTTTACCATACTCATTCTTTGCTTTTTTCTTCTTTTTCTGTCTTCTGTCTTCTGTCCTGATTTTTTTAAGTCTTCTTTTCTTCTCTGTGGTGGGGAAATTATATATTTTATACCTATATTTTTAGAGGCTTTTTTGTTACTGTTAACATTTAACATCTATAGTTGCCTTAACAAATGCTTAAAGTTAATCAAGAATTCTGTCCTCTTCCCAAACAATGCAAGGGCCTTATATTCCTTAAATTTTAGCTCCCATTTGACAGGTTATTCTTAATTGGTATTTTATTTGTTTCTAAACCTCAATTAGTTTTCAATATTATTACTGTTCTTTTTACAATTAATATTTGTACAGATTTAATGTACATGTTTACTAATTTATCTCTCAACTGTGTTTTGCATCTCATTTTTAAATTTTTTTTCAATTTCTTCTGATACTCCAGGAAGAAACAACTTCCATAGATCTTCACAGATCTTGCAGTGATAGCTTGTGAGTAATAAATTTATTCTCTATTTATCTGAAAATGTCTTTATTTTAGCTTTACTTTATGAAATATTTTAGTTATGTGTATGATTTTAATTTAAATAGTTATTTTCTCTTAGCTTTTTGAAGATACTAATCTGGTTTTTAAGATGCTGTTGCAGCTGATAAGAAATCTGCTGTCAGTCTAAAAGTTATTCATTTGTGGTAATATGTCTTTTGTCTCTGGGTGCTTTTGAGACTTTATCTCTGGTATTCTGTAGTTTCACCATCATTTGTGTGTGTGTGTGTGTGTGTTTTCCTGCTTGTTTCTTCATGTAAGAATGTACATCTTTTTTTTTTAAGTATGGAAAAATTTAATCTATTATCTCTTTAAATGTTGCCTCTCCCTGTATTTTCTCCTTCAGGAACTCCTTTTAGAGGTATGTAGTACTTTTCTTTTTTTGTTTTTTCTTTTTTTTGGAGACAGGGTCTTGCTCTGTTGCCCAGACTGGCATGTAGTGGCATGATCATAGCTCACTGCAGCCCCAAACTCCTGGGCTCAAACAATCCGCCTGCCTCAGCCTCCCAAGCAGCTGGGACTATAGGTGTGTGACATCATGCCCAGCTAATCATTTTATTTTCTGTAGAGATGGAGGTCTCCCTCTTGCTCAGGCTACAAGCAATCCTCCTGCCACTGCCTCCCAAAGTGCTGGGATTAGAGGCATGAGCCACCACACCTGGCCCTATAGTACCTTCTGAATATGTCCTCTGTATCTTTTAACTTTTCTCACACATTTCCCATTCTCTTTAATCCCTTTATACTGCATTCTGTATGATTTATTCAACTCTATTTTCCAGTTGAGAAATTCTCTCTTCAGCTATGTTTAATCTGCTGTTTAATTTGTCATTTAAGCTTTTCATTTTAGTGACAGCATTTTTTTATTTCTAAAAGTCTTATTTGTGTTTAGAAAAATCTGTCTAGGTTTTCTTCATCATGGTTTCTTTCTTTCTTATATATCTTTAAACATTTGTTTAATTCATATTTCACCAGGTTTATAAGCATGTGTGTGAGTGTACCATTTTATGAAATTTTATCATATGTGTATCTTTGTGTAACCACCACCGCAATGGAAACACAGGACTGTTCCATCCCCACAGATCCCCTTATGCTGCCTCTTTAGACCCACACCCACTTCCCTCATGCTTCCACCTTATTCCCAACCCCTGACAACCACTAATCTGTTCTCTATTTCTACTATTCTGTTATTTCAAGACTGTTATATAAATAGAATAATATAGAAGATAACCTTTTGAGATTGAGATTGGCTTTTTTTAGTCAGCTTAATTCCCCTGAGATCCATTCAAGTTGTATGTATCAATAGTTTACTCATTTTAATTGCTAAGTAGTATTCCATGATATGGCTATATCACATTTGTTTAACCATTCATCATTTGAGGGATATTTGCGTTATTTCCAGTTTGCGACTATTATAAATATTTATGTACAGGTTTTATGTGAACATAAGTTTTCACATCTCTGGGATAAATGCTCAAGAATCCAATTGCTGGGTTATATGGTCATCGCATGTTAAGTTTTAAAAGAAATAGCCAAATTGTATTCCAGAATGGCTTTATCACTAAATATTTCCAGCAATGTATGAATGATCCAGTGTCTTTGTATCCTCATCAGAATTCGATATTATCATTATTTTTTATTTTAATATCATTCTAATAAATGGTTAGTGGTATCGTTGTTGTTATCCTTTGCCTTATCCTGGTAGCTAATGATGTTTAACATCTTTTCATGGGTTCATCTTCTCTAAATACATTTTTGGTGAAATGTCTGTTCACATCTTTTGCCCATTTTCTAATTGGATTTTTTTAACTGTTGAGTTTTGAGAGTTCCTGTATGTTCTAGATACAAGTTTTTTGTTGGATATATACTTTGAAAATATTTTATCCCAGCTTGTGCCTTATCTTTTAGTCATCCTCACAGAAATTACAGAGCAGAAGTTTTAAATTTTTATAAGGTCCAATTTATCAATTTTTCTTTTTATGAACCATGCATTTGGTGTCAACTTTTTAATCATTTTAAACTAAATACCCAGTAGTCTCTTTCTGATAATAATAGCTAATTTTTTTTATTGTCTTGAGAAAAAGTTTTACACTGTCGCTTGGGCTAGAGTGTAGTGGCATCATCATAGCTCACTGCAACCTCAAACTCTTGCCTCAGTCTCCCGAGTAGCTGGGACTACAGGTGTGCGACAGCATGCCTGGCTGATTTTTCTATTTTTTTGTAGGAGGGTGGGTCTCCCTCAGGCTGGTCTTAAACTCCTGACCTCCAGTGATCCTCCCAAAGTGCTAGAATTACAGACATGAGTCACCATGCCCTGACAGCTAGTTTTTAGTATACAAATTCTTCCCATTGTTGTGTATATGAGCTCTCCCTCATGCTGGTTCATTTCTTCATTTCTTTTGTATATTACAAGCTTTGGAGTGTTCTTTTTTTTCTTATCTTAGTGCCCTGAACTATGGGTGTCACTCTACTTTGATGTTTTACATTTTCTCTTGCCAGGACTTGAGAAATTTTATGGATCTTGGACCAGTTTGGAATTTCTGCACCTTAAGGACACTAAAAATATGAACCCCACTTCCTCATTTGGTCAGTCTAGGGTTTCCCCCCATGGGAAGCTTTATCCATCTGCTATCAGGTACAGAGCTGCTTTGTAACTTCCGTGGACCATTGGGATAACTTTTTTTAGTTGCCTTGTCATGGACTTAACAGGCATTAAGCAGGACTTAAGCGGGAGTCCTAGTTCCAACTCTTTGCCTTTGTCAGGTCTGTAGCCATGTATTTTTTTTGCCTGTATGGATGTTCAATCCCCAACCTCCAGCCCTAAGTTCTTATATCCAGATACGATAATCACTTTTTCAGGTTACTACAGCATAACTAGCATTTACTGCTCTGATTTGAGTTCACTCTTTGTTTTTGGCTTTGTAGATTCCCTTTTTTTCTTTTTTCCTTTCTTACTATCACTCTTGACTATGTAATTAAATCTGTTTTATTTTATAGAGCATTTAAATATATTTATAGTGACAGTTGGTTCACATTAGCTTAATATCCCATGTTGTCAGAACTAAACAATCCATGCAAGTATCTGAATCTTGCAGAAAATTACACATAATTTGAGATGCAGAGAATGAAAACTTAAGAACGCAAAAATCAAAAGAACAGATCAGTTAAACAGTGATGTTAACATAACAAAAGTTGATAGGGAAGCTCCTAATATATCTCCACTCATTAAGGTACAGATTTGGATGGAAAGCACCCAATTTTCTTTGCTCTTTCTGGTTGTTCTTTTCCTGATCTCATTTCTACCACCCTTCCCTTTGTTTCCCAGGGGATGCTAAATGTACAGAATTCTGGCCTTGTACTGAGCTTTGTTTTCTGAATACTCCTCCTCATACCCTCTATTCCCTAATCCTGAGCTATAATTTTACATCTCTCATTCTAACTGGACAACTAGTTTCTGATTACCCAGCCACTTCCCATGTCTATCATCTGGACAGACTAACCAGGCTTATCTCAATTTTAGTGCTAATTTTAGACCCTTAATCCCCAAATTGCTTGCTATTGCTAGTCCCCCAAATCTTCATGCCTAAAACATTGCTATAAAGCTAGTCTCTTTATGGGGATAATTTTGATAAATGGAAAGAAAGTGACAGAATTGCCACAACTAAAGAAGTAGAAAGGCCTGTGTTGTAAAGTAAAACTATTTCTGCATTCTCTTATTTAATTTCTTTCAAGTCCATACACATTTCTACTTCTCTATCTTGTATAAACAAGGGCACTTCTATTAAAGTCCTCCAAAGGACTCTTATTGCATTTAGAGGAAATTTAAATTTCTTATAGTGACCTACAAGGATCTGTGTGATCTGGCCTCTGCCTAATTTTCAATCTCAGCTCTGTGTCTTCTTTTCAATAGGTAGATTCAGATCTTCTTTTATTTCTAAACATTTTTCTTGTATTATTATAATTTTAAATATTAGTTCTATTTTACTATTTTACTTTTATTCTTCATAAACACCAATTTTCCATATGTTGGATCTTCTTTGCTTATCTTCTGTAGATACTACTCTGAATTAATTTTAAATAAATGGATATAACTTCAACCCAAGCATGTGCTAAGTGCCTAATATGCTAGGATATACCTCAGTCAGCAATTTTAAAAAATTTCATTTTGCTTTCTATGAGCTGATAATCTATATATGGAGGCAACTCACATAGAGAAAACAGCTTGATAAAAAACAAAGGTGTCAATATATGATTAACTACTAAAACAATGATAAAGATATGGGGTGATATAGATTGAATTATGTAGCCAATAACAATAAGAAGACTGCTTGTAAAATCCAGGTTTAATGGGCTCTGTGGAAGAAATCCTTTCCATTCATTTGTCAATGCTCACATAGATCTTTATTTTAATGCTTACTGACATTATATTTAGACTTCACAAATTCTTATGTTGAAACCTTATACCCAATGTGAGGGTATTTGAAGGTGGGGCCTTTGGGAGAGAATTAGATCATGAAGGCAGAACCCTCATAGATAGAACCAGTGCCCTTATAAAACAAGCCCCAGAGAGATCCTTCACCCTTTCCACCACATGAGGTTACATGTGGTGAGAAGACGACCATTTACAAGCAAGTGGGCCCTCACCAGTCATGGAATCTGCTAGCACCTTGATCTAGGACTTCCCTGCCTCTAGAACTGTGAGAAATAAATTTATGTTGTTTTTATCCACCTATTCTATGGCATTTTGTTATAGCAGTTCGAACAGACTAAGGCACTACAAGTTTTCCCCTGGCAGATATTTGATGCTTTTTCTGTGTTCCCTCAGAATTTTCTGTAAACCTCTAGTATAGTACTGACTACTTGGGCTGTAAGACAGTTTAGCTCAGGGGCCCAGCGCAGGGGTTCTGAAGTCGGACAGACCTGATATAGCTTCTTAGCTCTGCCATTTACTAGCTTTGTGACCTCAATGAAATTACCTAACCTATAAGCTTTGTTTTCTTCATTTGTCAAATGAGGATAAGAATAGATTGTTATAAATACTAAATTAGACAATGCGTATAAGGTGCTTAGTACAGTATCTGACATTGAGTAAATGTCAATTAATCTTTACAAGCACCTGTCTGCCTTACTGTATTATGATCTCCATGAACACAGAGACCATGTTATATTCTTTTTCATACTCAAGTGCTTGACATATAGTAAGTTCTAGTAAGCGTGTGTTGAGAGAATTTGCAATTCTGTGTAATAGTGCTTTTTCTTAACCAAAGGTCCTATGCCATATTGGTTCACTATCTGGGGACTGTTTTAAGTGAGTAGAACAAAGAGTCTGTCTTGTGTTCATCTGGTAGGATATGCTCAGAGGTCAATACTCTAGTTATTGATATTTGTAACTCCTTTTACCTATGATCTGGAAAACTCCATTGGTCTGGATTTCCCTGAAGTTTTTATGTCCATTAATTTTCTACAACTCTCCCATCCAAGTACTAATCAGGCCTGCCCCTGCTTAGCTTCTGAGATCAAACAAGTTTGGGCACGTTCAGGGCGGTATGGCCATAGACAATTTTCTACAATTCTTGTTGAAGACATGCCTGCAGTTTTCTGGGATGGCTACTTATTTTTCTTTTAAATTGTTTATTTCTTTAAATCTTTATTCCAGAACATCCTGTAACAGCTAAAGTTATTTTGCATTTGGCACTCCCGAGAAATATCAACATTCAATTACAGAACACATTCTCCTCTTTTCTCTAGTTGCTCCGATATTGCATTTCCCATAAAGTTTATTAAGAGTTTAATGAAGGAAAAACAACCTAGCCATCTTTCCCTTTGACTGACTACACTCATTTAAATTGTCCCTTTAAAAATAACGTGGATATGTTAATATATATTAATAGATATAGTTATGGCCATACTGCAAATATCTATGTAGTTGTATATATGAATGAAAAGGTCTGGAAAAATATATCTCAAAAAGTTAACAGTGGTAATCATTGAGTGGTGATATTATCAAAGTTTAGTTTTTCTTTCTACTTTTCAACGTAAAGCCTTGTTGAGTTGGTTTCCTTTCTGCTCTCACTTTAGCTCTGATAGTTCTCTGAGATTACTGTCTTCAAAGTCTATTTTCCCATTCTTTTTTAGTAATAGGACCCTTAATTTTTAGCTGAGTACAGGAATGACTAAAGACTATGTTTTCCAATCTCCCTTGAAACTAGCTAGAGCCACGTGTCTACCTTCTGATTAATAGGATGTAATTGAAATGTCATATGCGATTTGGGGAAAGTGTCTTTTAATGGAAGATGCACACTCACCTTCCTTTTTGCCCTCCATCTTACAAACTAGAAGGCAGATATAATGGCTAGAAGTTGAGCAAAACTTTTGGACCATGAGAATAAAGGTTGCACTCTAGAGATGGCAAACAGGAAAGGTGGAAGAAGCCTGGATCCATGACAATTTTGTGCACCTTGCCTTACTAGTCTTAGACTTCTTGTCTCTAGATGTTTTACGTGAGAACATGTATGTACAAGGAACTGTTAATTTGGGTTTTATGTTATAGCCCAATAAAATCTTAACTGACATGGAATTAGTAAATAATTCATATTTTCCTTTGCCTCGGTGGTGAAGAATTTATATTATATGCTCGTCCCCAGACACATTTAACATGATTTCTGTAAGCAAACTGTCGAGCTTTGATTCTTATGCAGTTTTAAATCGTTTAACCTCATAAATCTCTAGTTCGATGGAAACATTAGCACATGTTTACCAGGACACACATGCAGAATATTCATGGCACAATTGATTTATAATAGCAAACATTTATAAACCACTAATGAAAATGGTCAAATAAACTGTGGTACATTCCTGCTATTGAGTATTGTACAATGGTGAAAATGAATTAACTATAATCACGTTATTGATATACCTTAGCAACATAATGCTGAGCCAAAAGACCAAGTCCCAGAAGACAACATATAAGTTCAAAAATAATAAAACAAGCATATTGTTTAGGCCTGCACATATGTGTAATAAAATATAAAGATGAGTAAGAGTATGACAAAAACAAAATTTAAGGAAGTAATTACTACTGAGGAGGAAGTTGGGGGATGGCACAGGGGAGGAACACATTGGTCAGTATAAGTCATAGAGAGCTTTTGTCTTTTGGGTTGAGAATTGGGTCCATGAGTGGTTTATCATATTATTATAACACAAACAGTGTAAATCAACGAAACGGGGTTTATGTAAGGACCAAAGGGCCAGTCATAGCCCTTGATTCATGACACACTATTAACATGAATCAGAGCTGTGATTAATCCAATTTTGTGCTTCTGAAGTTCATGAAACTATCATACCACTTTTGAAGCTGCCTATTATGCAGGCCTGGTTTTATTTCTATAAACCAGGGAACAAGGATGGATGTGTTTCTATTTGTGTACCCAACTGTTTCCCTAACCAGGTTTTTAAAAATAAACTTTTAATTTTAGAATACTTTTAGATTTACAGAAAAGTTGCAAAGATAGGACAGTGTTCCTCTAACAGCCCCCCTTTTCCCTACTGTTAACACCTTACATGACTATAGCACATTTGTTCCAACTAATGAACCAATACTGATGCATTATTATTAAGCCTAACCAGATTTTAAGCTTCCTGAGAGCAGTGCCCATGCATTTTAGCATTTCCCATTTTGCATCTAGTCAGTGCACTACATGTGTTAAATTGATGAGGAAATAAACCTACTAAATGACTAAATTTTCTGCAAAAATAAGCTCCATATTTCATGATCATTTATAATTTGCTTTAAGCAGCTTTAGCTGCTTTGAGATAGAACCCTGAGCTAAGTTGGGTTTAATGTTCTTAAAAGTCTTTGTTTTTGAATTATTTACCAGCATTCTCATTAGAATGAGCACAGGAAACCAAGTGCTGAACTGGGTATATATTTTTTTTTTCCTCTGGGTTTCTTTTCAAATCAGGTCACGGAAAATGGATGCTATTTCTTTAAATAATATAACCAAGCTGATCCCTGGATTACAATTAGGTTACGTAACTTGCTTATGAGCTGCTTTTCATTAAGACTTGCAGTGGGCAATGGGGCTTTACCGTTTCGGAGCAAAGCTGGGGAGAGCAATCCTGCTAAAAGCCAGAACACATGCGGTGTCAGCGGCAGGGACTGCAATAACTTCGACATGAGCTTGAGTTCAATGTAGGCGGCTCCTTTTCTCTTGAAATCCTTAAAACATCCTTTGTCCTACCAAACTCTCTGGTTCCAAATACACCTACAACATACATGCTGAGGGCCCACACCGCGAGGGGAGCTCATGGTGGCCGGTCTCCCGAAAGGCTGAGCCATGAGGAGCCCTCCAGGGAGAACACGATCAAGTTTCTGCAGAACCATAGCTCAGTTTCATTTCTTGCAGAACACACATTACTGGGAAACATTTGAAAAATGTGGTCTAGGGAAGTAACAGAAATCTCGGTTCCAGCCTAAAACCGTATATTTGCAAATAAGTTTCATAGGTCTAGAAAGTAAAGCTTAAGATATCAAATTAGGTAGAAAACATGAAGCTTGGTGTCAAATCCAAAGAAATGAAGTCTGACAAGATTCTGGATGAGGATTCATCAAAATATACAAACATCTGTTCTTAAAAATGGAGACAAAGCCAACTTTCCCCGAAGAGGAAGTTGTTTCTTGCTGTTACACAGGGTTCTCACTGCAGAATGAGGCCATTTTTAATACTAATATTAAAACCGCCTCAAAGAAGATGATAGATGCTAGAAATTAAAATTTTACAATTAGAGTAAGCAAAGTTATCAGAGAATAGGACAAAACACTCTTGACAATAAATAAACCAGGAAAAGCTCTGCTAGAGATTGAACCAGAATAGGATCGTGGAAAGAAAGGAGAGTTTAATGCCAAAATTCTATCAAATGAAAAATTCTTTGTTGAAATTGAATTATTGCATAGTGATTAAAATAGCAAATAGGAACAATTAAATGAACTTGGAGCCCTTTATATACTTAAAGAAATACCTGTAATTTACTATATGGGAACAGCCAAAAGATAATTCTTCAGGCGGCTAAATTAAAGCTTGTTTCTTAACTTTTGATAAATGTGTTCTCTTACAAATTCCAAAAGTAGAGAAGGATATTTTATTATACAGCTACATAAATTATTTTATACAGCTGTATAAAAGTTAAAGAGAACTTTTTTCTTTGAACTTATAGTTAAAAATTTTTTTGGTTAACTTTTAACTTTCAACTACCAATACTCAATATTTATAGTTAACTTTTACACATTTTTTAACTTAAAAATAATAAACTTTTAACTATGAATATGGCTAGTGTAAACATAAACTATATTCTTGAATGCAAAGCAGTTCATTAATTCTAATGGTATTGCCCATTAATCTTGGCTTCAGCACAGTCCAAAACTTGCTCTAAGCCCTGTCGGTTGCTGGGGAGTCTTTGATTCTTGTGTGTGTGTCTAATTTACTAATGAACCTTGGTGTCATTTAGGGCTGAACCAAGCACATCTGAACGGGTCTGGCTGATCCTGGGCAGCTGGGGAAGGGCACCCACAGTGTACTGAGCAGGGTTGGAAGAACACCAGAGCTGGGATGAGTCAGAGGCTCTCAAAGTGTGTAGTGAGTCAGAATCAATGCTCCCCTCTAGCTGTAGCAAGAAAAAAAAAAAAAGAAAAGAAAAAAAAAAGGAGGAAGGGTTCTAAAAGGGGGTATTAAAGGACAAATCCCAAACCCCCTCCCCGTGACCCTTGGTATCCTGAGTGTTGTGGGGCTTGTCTATTCCTGAAGAGGCACAGACCAGAGGCCACAATGTATTACACGTGCTGGCCAGAGGGCAAGCCCGCAAAATCCCAGTCCTAACTCTAACATGACGGACAGCAAGAAAGGGGGCGAGCACCTGTCACTAGGGCGTGATCACCAGCAATGCATCTTGGGGAATCTGCAAGTGATCCTGGGAGCCAGGGGATGCACCAGAGCATGCGAGCTATGGTGTCTCTCAGAGACTTGGGTTTAAATTTAAATCCTTCCTCTGTCTCTCAAGTGGGTGTTATTGGGGCAAGTCACTTAAACTCTGAGATACTCGTCCCTTAGCTAAAGGTAATAATGTCCTTGCTTACTAGATGGTTGGTCTGGTGGAGTGGGGGCTGCAGGTTGCTAAACAGGATTTCATGGTATTGCTTAGCTCAACACTGGGCCTGACAGGAAAAAGGTATTCACTAAATATTTGCTTAATGAATATCTAAGTGACACCACCACTAGATTATCCAGCTGGGGCTGAGCTTGACACTTGGTTGACATGTTTTCCAAGACACAATTTCTTAAGACCCTACCCCCTATCCCCTGGAAAGCAGAAGAAGAATCTCTTTCCTAATCTGGGAATGTCTATTAGGCAGAAAAGCTACAAATGCAAATATCTGGAGTACTCAAAAGCTCTGTTCAGTAATCTACAGACGTGCAACCTTCACAAAAATGACCCTCCCAGTCAACACACCACATTTGAAGATTACCGTCTCGGTGATGAGCTAGCCAGAGGCTTTTGAGTCTTTTTCAGTATTAGCGCTCATTTTTGGAGAAATATCATTCAACATTCTTTCAATCAAATTTTACTGCAAGGTTTTGTTTTAGGTCTGCCCAGCAGAAAGAATTACAGATAAGGCACAGAAGCCCTGTCTGAAGCCTACAGTCTTATAGAAGGAAATGATCTCACACATGACTGTAGTCAAAAGTCAGGCTGTGGTATGAGAAGCATGAAGACAGAGTCGTGAGACTGTCTTGTTAATTTTTGTAATTCTCACTGGGTCTGCTGTTCTGTCACACAAAAAATAATGATCTTAATAATGATAATGATGATGAAGATGATGATGATAATGTAATTGCAAACATCCTGAGTGCTTATTGTCTACCAAATACTGTGCTAAGAGCTCCATGCATTCATACATTGCTTCATTTAATTTTTACAACTCTATCAGGAAGCATCTCATACTGAACTAGAGCACAGATAAAGGAAATAAGGCAAAAATTTTCTCTGGAAGATGTAGAAGACATTCATTTACTTGTTTATTTGAGTTTCCACATATATAAAAATTTGGGAAATGGGAGAAAAATTTTATTTTGTTTCTAGCTAGTGCTAGAAAGTAGACTTTGATGGGGAAATAAAAAGAAAACTAACAATATTTTAATATTATGTGCCAGGCATCTTTACATACATGATTTTATTTAATCTTCATTTTACAGGTGAGGAAATGGAAGGTTAGAAAGGTTACATAAGTTGAGCCCCAAAATGCCTGACTCTAAAGTCCATGTTCTTTCCACTCTATTAGTGGAGTTCTGGCTCTGACACTTACTACCCATCAAAGTCACTTACATTTTTTAAATCTTGGTGTTCTCACAATAAAATGAGGATTAAAACCCTGCCCCTCAGGATGTTTTGAGAAATCGTGTGAAATAATCGAGATATTCTATAAAAATGAAACAGGTGTAACTCTTGAAAGCAAATAATCCAAATTCAAATGAAGGAAATATAAATATATAACTAAGATACAAAATATTAGGTGTCATTATACCTATTTGAGCAAAATGCTGTGAGTACAAGAAAGAGTTATTGCTGTTGCCTGAGTGAGCCGTGGAAGAGTCTGTAGAGAAGGTGACATTTGAGCTAAACCTTCAGAATAGGAGGATTTCATTAGGTTAAAAGAAAAATAAAAAAGGGAGTTGAGGGAGGGCATTGCAAGGAGAGAAAACAGCAAAGACAAAGGCATGGGCCTGCGAGAGCGTGCGATACGTCCGGGACACAGGGAGCTGCAGAGAGTGGCCAGAGTACCATGTTCCATGGGGCTGGCAGACGGTGAGCCTGGAATGACTGGACCAGATTGAGAAGGGCCTTGAATGCCACACTAAGGCCTTTGGACTTAATTCTGGAGGCAGTTGGGAGCCACCAAGGGTGATTACCCAAAGAATCCATAAGGACAAAGAGTCTGAACAGGGCCTTTTGCCATTCTGTTCTTGTGATGATCACAAAGTCCCATGTTCAGAACATCACAGTCTGTTGCCATGGCAATAGTAATGGGCCTCACTATGGGAATAAATTATCCTCATCATTATACCTTTCTTCCAAGGAACTCAAAGTGTTTGTTGTATGTGTTTTCTTTTCTTTCTTTTTTTCTTTTTTTTTTTTAATAGAAGCACCAGATGGTGGTTAAGGGGAAGAAGAAAGCCTAAAGACTGTTGAATTAAAGGAGATTTCAAAGGAATGGAAGGAAAAACACAAGTTGAATTTTGAAAGGTTTAATCAAAACAGATGGCAGAATATCTCAGCCTGAGGGAAGGGAAAACTGTCTCAGAACCCATCTGATTTGGGAGATTCTTCACCCTTGCTTCCTGGGTCCCTGTCTGCTCCTGTCTGCATGCTGACTGTTCCGTTAATGAGGAAGGGAGGGTGTGTGTGTGTGTGTGTGTGTGTGTGCGCGCGCGCGTGCGTGCATGTTCACACACACGTGCATGTATGTCAGATAATACATATGCCAGGCACAAGAATTAACATTGCAGAAATGCCTTTTTAATTAAGTTACTATAAATACTGATTTATTATGTATGTGATCTTTATTCTCAGACTGATTTTTAAAAAGTAAACAACAGAAAGTTTTACTATCTTCACAAAATTGTGTCTGCTGTTTCCACTCTAGGAGTAGAAGAAGGAAACTGTTGTTTTTGTTTGTCTAATTTGTATACACTTTCCTATATCACCCTATTTTAATTCAGCCCTCAGAATAGAATAATCCTATGAGGTTGGCATCGTTATTCCTTGTTACAGAGGAAGATGAGGCCCAGAGAGATTGCAAATATTGCCCAAGTTATTTCTAAGTGGCAGAGGCTTGCTCTGAACTCAGGGTAGCTCAGGCTCTTTCCAAAACTCCGAGAGACTCCTGGCACTGCCACTCCAAAACTGAGAGAATGTGGGCAAGTTACTCATCCTCTCTGGGCCTCAGTTTCCTCTCTAGGATGGAAGAGCAGTGCCTACCCCAACATTCTTCCTTTAGAGGCGTGGGCATGGAGTGGAACTTGAATCTGAAGAATGATAAACACCATTTACAGTTCTGATATTCTGTGCTCCTCATTTGAGACTTCTGCACCCCTGTCTTGCCAGGCTGCCTGGGTTATTTTGAGTGGACAAATCATGTTCTAAGGATCGAAATAGTTATTTTAAAAGAAAAACATTATAAAATGCAAAAGGAAAGGAGAAGCTGGGGCACTGGGGTGCCGGAGTGGTTACATTTATACGACAAGTATTTAATGCGTGCCTACTAAGTGCCTGGCACTGTGCCGGTTGGTGGGGATACTAAAATGAACAAAACAGACAGGTCCAGCTGTTCAAGAGGGCCTAGAAAAATAGCAGTCATGCAAGGATTTCTATATGGAAGCTGCATTTGAAATGAGGATTTAGTCATTATTTTCCATGAAAGATGGCTTCCTAAATTACATCTTATGCCTTTTTCAAGGAGGAAGGGAAAAGTCTATTCCTCTTAACTTGCTCTAACAAATGTATCTTAAACATTGGTCCTCATTCCCTGTTCTCCTGCCTATAGATCATCCTTGCCATATATGATGCTTCTCAGCTTCCTGAATATTTTCGGTTTAGACATGAACCCCAAATTAGATGGATCAGGGCAAAAATACTTGAATTTGGATTCTTTATCATTCTGCCTTTTATGGCCTGCACCACTGCACGGAGATGCACTGCTGGCTGATAACCCAATTGTCTGGCTGCAGATCGTGGTTTTACTGTGAGTGGGAAGGGAAGAGAGCAGGGCGAAGCAGCCGCCGTGTAGCAGAGAAGCAGAATGAGTACACAGAACCTCAGCCCCCAAGTTCACCGGCTCATCTTCAGCCTGGCCTTGAATGCTTCCAACCTGCCACACAACAAAAGGGGAAATATTTTCCCATAAAAAAACTGTACGTTTAGGTTTGTATGTTTCTAACACTCTCTCTCTTGAAGTACTTGGTTTTCTCTGCTCACTGACTCTGACTCATCTTACATAGCTCTGCTCACAACTACATTTTACTAAAGTTTAAGTGAATTTGAGAGAGTTTCTCACCCCAGGTCTTTGGGCCTGGGGCTGGTGGGAAAATAAAAGTAGCTTTTCTGAGGAGGAACGCTGAGGTGGAACCAGGGATGTTTGTAACCCAAACAGCTTACAAATGCCAGAAAATCTTTAGAAAATTGACAAAAAACCTAGAAAGGTTTTTTTTGGAAAACTTGGAAAGACAGCAATGAGAGCAGCAGGAGAGAGCAGAGGGGAGGAAGGGGTGGGGACAAGTGCAGGAGAGGCAGAGGCCATTGCGGGGCTTTCATGCATTTTCACGGCCATCCCAGACTCATTCTATGGCAAGAACAGGAGGACTTCAGGGGATCGCCCATGGCCATGGAAAGGATCTTGGATCTGGGGAGTCAAGGAGAAGGAGGATTCAAGGATGTCAGCTTGAGCAACTGTGGGTGACAAATATGGAGATAAAGAAGTTTAGAAAAGGGCCAGGGTCACGAGAATCTAGTGAGTTTCGTTTGGCCATTGCTAAGTTTGAGTTGTGCTTGGATTCAGGAGCCTGAAACTCAGAGGAGAGGTCTGGGCTGGAGAAATGAAGTTGTCAACATGTAGATTCTTAAGCCATGGGAATGGAGGCAATCACCCTGAAAGTGAGTGAAAAGCCCTTGTTATGACCTTCATATTGAAAGAGGAGAAAATTGAAGCTAAGGGAAGTCAAGTAACTTGTCCAATATACCCATTCTGCCACCAGTGAATGATGGAACCAAGATTCAAACCAAGGCCTGCGGCAGGTATAAAGAACAGCTACTATTATTGTTGTTATTCTTGTTGTCATGGCTATTATGTCTTGCTGAGATTAAGAGCTTGACCTCATTACATTTATACAAAACCAACTCAGCACCCCAGACAGCCCCATAAAAACCCTGTGATGATACTTCAGTGCCCTGGGAATCCCCAGGGTTCTCCCTCCCACCTGTCGTTCTAAATTGCTCGCCCTGTCCTGGGAGTTCCTGTTCCTTTGCCCAGCATTTGGTTATTTCTGTTTCTTTGCCCAGATCCTTTGGCCTGACACTTCAGTGGGACTCATTTGGCATGTGCCCAGCTTTGCCCATGGATGCTGTCTGTTCCTTGACTCCACCAGTTACAGCCCATGAGCCAGTCTTGCCTCATCTCTGAAACTAGTCCTGGCTCCCAGATCCAGAAAGCAAGGAAGTATGGTTCCTTGGGTACTTGCTTGTCTGGGAGGAAAGTTCAGGCAATAGCCTGTCTCTGTCCTTTATTTAATACATATTCTTTCCATTAAAAGCATCCAGGATATTCTTCTTATGCCTACCTTATTTTTCCAGACTTGAGCTAATCTAATAATATATGATTTTTAGCCCATCGTCTTGTATCTTCTGAGCCTTCCTTCTTGCTTTTCTCTTCCATTTTTCCCTTATTGCCTGTAATGCTTTTTCTAAAACCTCCTTTACCTCCTTCTTCTTGTTTCCAGCTGTCCTTGTTTCTCTTGAAGACCTTCCACGATTTCACTCCTATGTGTTGCTCTCTTCCACCCTGTATCTGATTACCCCTAGCTTCAACATTAAAAAAAAGTTTAAACCTCACCATTATCATTTGACATTGACCAATTCTAGCTCTTGCTCTGAGGTGTCTTCTCAAAATTCACAAATATTGTTTGGGAGAGGGCTAGGTATTAATCGTACTGTTCCTCCATTGCCAAGTGCATGGTGACCTTCAGGTAGAATGCATCTACCTGTTGTTGGCTGTTGATGGTCAACATTCTCTCAGATTGTCCAGTAGCCATGCTGATCATCTATTTAATATTTTAAAGATTCCCCCTCTCCCCAGCTAAAATATTAGCATTTCTGTGATAGAGGAACACTGAGAATGACAACTTTTTAACTTTAATAATCAGCCTGAGAAGTCACAGAAACTAAATTTCAGTTTACAAGATTCTTGATAGCCCACTGACATCTATATTCTTTCTGGAAAGAGTGTGATAAAATAGGTCAGCAAGAATCTCACACAGGAGATTTATTGGCCTTCCTGGCTGAGGGTCGATGCCGCTACTATCACCCAAAAGGCTGGAGTGCCCGGTGTCTTCGACCAGTGATTCTCCACCAGTGGACAGTTGACCCTTGGCCAAAGTATAAGAATTCTCAAGTGCAGGGGAGAGGATAGTTTGAAAAAACACATTCGGTATTAGAATAAACTTTTTATATTTAAAAAATAAATGAGGGCCTTTGCTTTTATCATGTGAACAAAGAAAGTAAAGCTAGACACATACAGAGAATAAAACAATCTCTAGAGGGAGGCCAGGGAGAGGGCAATGTTTTTCCAACTTTTTCTGTTGTGAACCACAGGAAGAAACACATTTTACACCTTAACTCAGCACCCGTGTGTGTGTGTGTGTGTGTGTGTGTGTGTGCGCGTGTGTGCGTGCGTGAGTGACTAAAACAACTACCCCGCCTTTTTTTGACAACACATATTCTTTTAAAAAAATGCTGGTCATGACCATCTAAATTGATTTCATGACCCACAGTTTGAAAAACATTTCCAAGATGATAGGTAATAGTGTCAGAATCTTGGAAGAGGGTAAGATTTTTAAGTTTATCAAAATGAAGCATTTTTTAAAAAAGCTGACCCTGTCCCAGAGAGTGCAGACTTACTTTTCTTTTTCTTTTCTTTAGGGTCCCTACTGCATTCATTTTTTTGTTTATTTGAACTCGCATGGACAATGAATAAGAGAGCAAAGCCAGTTTACTATTGGCATTCCATCTAAGCGTGGAAATCTTAGATGATACCCTATGTGAAGTTGGTAGCTTGTAGGCACAGGGTTCCATTGTTTAAAACTTAAACTTAGCTGACAACCTATTAAGAGCTTGATTAATAAATGGTTTATCTGTAATTTGTAGTTCCATCAGGTAACTTTTACCCCCCATTCTAAATGAAGGTCCAGTTTGGCTCGTGCGCCTCGCAGGGAAGCAAAATCCTATTTTCCCTACAGACTTGAGGCCTCAGCCTCCCATATAGGATGGGTCACATTCCACTCAGACTCTTGAAATCCCAAGCAGGGAATTTTCTTGACATCCCCACCCTCCCATCAACATCGCTTGCAGCTGGCCTTCCTCTTAATTTACTTTTTTAGTATACCCTTTTCTAAGAGTGACTTTCTAATCTTTTCTCCTGTACCTTGATCTGACAGCTTCTGTATTCCTTCTATCCTTCACTGCCAAAAAAGGAACGACCTCAGAAGCAGGTATATCATCTATCCTGTCTATCAAACAATGGTACAAGCATAGGTTTTTCAATCCAATCTGTTATGTGAGTTTTCCTGGTGTAAACCAATAGGATTCATTTCAACATTTCAAACTGGTGGAGGAGGAAGGGTCTGCCTTGCGGCCCCTAAATAGGCACAACTGCCTGGTCTGTCTATTCTAATTATTGAGCGTGGGGAAGTGCAGTACATATAGTGCTAAGAGCATAGATTTTGGAGTCAGGCAAACTCGAGTTGGAGTCCATACTCTGCCATGCGCTAGTGGCTTGTGATCTTGAGCTGATTACTGCCTCTTTTAGCCTTGGATGTCTCATCAACCAATGAAGGGGATCATATTGCCTACGTCAAAAAGACACAGAACAAAAAGAAATAATGCAGGTAACACAGCATCTGGAACCTACTAAGTACCTAGGAAATGTTAACTATTACTGGATATTATTACCTATGGGAAAATGTACATGGTGATAAGTGTGTCCACATACTCAGTCTGAAATTGGAAGGCTGTCTCCCTCACACGAAGTATCTTTTTGGCTTTTGGCTTCTCGCCTTCTTTCTGCACATCCATTTTCCTCTGTCTACTGATGACTTTTTCTGCTTTATCATTTTTTCTTGTCTCTTACACTTTGATCGGCAACTTGGCATCCTTTTGACTTCAGCCACCATTGCTGTGTTTTTTCTTAATCCAAAAACCCAAGAGAGGGAACCTGACTTGCCTAGCTTGCCTTTTTTCACCAAATGGCCCCAGACTTCTTCAGTCATGTATCATTTGGCTACCTTTCGGAAGGAAATGTGGCATGGCATCTCTAGGGAACATATTCAAGAAGATGTACTTGGGGGAAAAGGTAGAAAATGGGTTATCTCTGGTTGTACTTCAGGTTCAACATAGATCCTTATTTCAATCTAGGTCCTAGTAGATGACAATACAGATCTACGAATGTGAGAGATTGTGCAATCAACCAATTAATCCATTTCACAAGTGGGAGTGATCATTTGCTTTATGAAGAGAACTCTACGTGAGGAACCGCCATGAGATTCCTGCAAGTAACATTCTCTTTTCACACATATGAAATAATTTATTTTAAAAAGGTGATTACCTGTGGCTTTTTCTCAGTGAATGAGATTTCTTTCGTCACTACCACTTGCCTCACACACAGTTTTTATAGGATACTCAGTCCAGTTCATTGATTTCCATTCAAAAGTGTATGCAAATGTTTTTTTCACGGGTTTATTTATAGTTGCATCCAGTGGGCAAATATCATTTACTCAGCATCTCTTTTTACTTTCTCACCTTATTCTTGCTGTCTTTTCTTTTTTCCCATTTACTCTGACACCATTTTTTTTTCTCATTTTAGTCTCATTTGCTTTTGCTGTTTCTGTACACTTTGCACTGTGGACACCCAAGTCCAAGACATTGATAATGAGGCTGTCGTCAAGGGTCTGCAGTGTCACTGTGGTCACATCCAGACTTCCATAGCACAGAAACACCAGGAACACTGTTTCTCAGGTGTCCCGTGTATACTCATAAACATGCAGGTGATTATAAGCCTCAGTTCCATAGTTGAACCCAATGGATCGATCAACTGAAATATTTGGCCCCCTAGGGAACATTTTTTTTTGTTATATATAATGGCCCTAACTCATTAACTCCTTTATTCATTTCTCCACATTGGCTGGTTATCTGTTATCTCCACTTTGATGTTATGCCAACATCTTAGCATATTTAAAATTGAATTTCTTGTATTGTCACTCAAATTATATTCCCTTTCCCACTGTCCTGCCGCCGCCGACGATGATGATGATGAACTGTACTGCCTTTCATTTGTCCAGCACGTGGTAGCTTTTTGGCATGCCATCTTATTTGTGCCTTACATAACACTGGTAGTTGGTAGAGGTACTTTACAAAGGAAGAAGCTGAGCTAAGAGGGGGATAAGTATTTAATAAGTTGTTCAAAGTGGTTAAGACAGGTTTTTCTAACTCTCAGTCCTATGCTTCAGTTGTGGGGCATCACCCTCAGGGAATAGATGATGTATCTATCAATTTTGGTGATGCCAGAAGTAGCGCAGGGGAAAGGAAAAGAACCAACACTTACTGCATGCCTTTTTCACGCCACCAACAACTCTGGTATTTTACTTGCTTTATCTCATTGAATGCTGACACGAGCCCAGCAAAGCAGAAAAAGATGGGGTGGGCCTCAGGGAGTCCCAGCTTGGCTGCCTAACCTGGATTCGGCCCAGAGTTCTGACAGATCTATAATGTCTGGATGCCTGGTGGGAGGGGATCTACTTGCTTGAACAATCAAGAAGGTCCTGAGAAAGAACTCCCTCTAAGGACAATGGGGCAAATTTGGGTGAACGTGGGAGGGATGTCATGAATATTGCAAGTTGCCTGTCACTAACCTTATTGCTGACTCTGCTCTGGGGATTCCTGCCGTAGCCTAGTGCGAGTGAATGAAAGGGCAGGAACTAACAAAGTCATTTCACTTGGAAGATATTAAGGCAAGATAATATGACCCAAAGCACCCTTGCTGGGCAGCTCCCGTGGCAGAGTGCAGCCCAGGGGGCTCTGGAGGGACTGTGGGAGCAGAAAGCACACAGTGACCTGGTCGCACAAAGGCATTAGCAACCTGCAGCCTCAGCCCAGGCCTTGACCACATGGCCACAGACTTCACCCAGGGTTCCAGAGCCAGAAAATAGGGAATGGCAGTTTCTATCAGCTGCTGGGACAACTGTAGTGTTTTAAGAAAACATTATAAAAGAAGAAGAAGAAGAGTGCATGTGAGACAGCCACGGCCTTCTTGTTACTTGTGCCTTCCCCACTCTCAGATCTGTTTGGGAGGAAATCAAAGAGGCCAATTTCACAAGCATTATTATTGTTGGCATATTTCCAGCCACTGCTCACTCCCACACCTGGCTGCTATGGCCCAGGTCTAACCACAAACATATTTCTATCTCTGTTATACCATGAGACACCGAGGCTTGAGAAATTTAAGTAACTTGTCTAAATTAGTACAATTAAGAAGTGGCAGAGCTTGGATTAGGATTTAGGTCTTTTTGGTTTTGCAGCCATGCTCTTTCCTCTACGTTCGTTATTCAACAAACATTTATTGAGAGCCCACTATGTGTCAGGCACAAGGGGGAATGGGGCACAGAAAAGGTCCCTGCCCAAGTGAATCTTATACCACTGGCAGAGATTGACAGCTGTTCACCAAAATTTGTAGTCTCCTCTTCTTCTGGGACTCGGAGCTGGACTACATTTCTCAGCTTCCCTTGCAGTTAAGTCTCTAGTCAGTTGAGCATGAGTGGAAAGGATGAGTGGCACGTCCAGGCCTGGCCCATAGGAACCTCCCGCACATGTTCCTGTGTGCCGAGATGACCAGCGCGACCTTGGGAGTCTTGTGTGGAAAATGGCAGAGCTGCCTCCACTGATGAGGGACACCTGACCTGGCCTGTTACATGGTCAAGAAATCAATTTATATTTTCATAGAAATATTTTTAATGTTTGAGACATTATAAGCTTAGTTTATTTTTTATAACGTTTGCTACATCTTAATTAAGCCATACTCCTATATGAATACCTGCCTAAAATTGTTTTCATTTTTACCAAAAGAATTACAGATAAAGTTTCCTCCTGTTTAAACTAAACTACAACTTTGAAAATCTAGTGGTGTTGGATGAAAACAATCACTTGCTGACCCAAAGGAGCTCCTGTTGGCTGAATGGGCACCATTAGGGACCCACGTAAGAAGGCCTGCCTTGGTCCGGCATTGCCCACAGCCCAGGGGGTAATTCTACCTAAGTCTGGTTTTATATTAATCATCCCACTTTGCAAAAAGACTTGATGCTATGCCCTCTAACCCGGCTTCTATCAGTTATAATAACAGTGACATTTTAACTTCTTTCTGCTAATTCTTTTGTTTTATTTTTCCATTTGCTCAGAACCCAGATTGGGAAGATGGTCACTACTTATTAGACCCCCTCACAGACCTTGAAAGTTATCATAATTTTTGGATAAATCAGTAGTCATGGATAATATTATGATGATTGTATATATAATTGTCACAGATGAACTAAGAGGTATACTATGATTATGTTTTGTTTCTTGTATGATTTTTTTCCCTGAAGTTAATAGATGCCATGTTTTTTGTTCTTGTTTTTTAGTTTTGCATGAACCTATTACTGTTTTTCCAATTACTATAGTTTCTCTGTCAAAGATTTTTCAAACAGTGCACTAATAGTGCTAATCATAAAGGAGAAGCTGATAAAATGGAAAACATTAAAATTAAGAACTTATGTTCATCAAATGATATGATTAAGAGAATAAAATGGAAAAACATAAGATGGGAGAAGATATATGTAATACATATATCCAAGAAAATACTCATCTCCAGAATATGTAAAGAACCCCTATGGATCAATAAGAAAAAAAGAGACAACACAATAAGAAAGTAGGAAAAAGATTTTGACAAGCACCTCAAAAAAGAGGATTTCAATTGGCCTATAAACAGATGACTTTATTAGTCACCTATGGACAGACCATTATAGATAAGCTCCGCTGTCCATGCATTCACCTTTACCTGTAGGATTTGGTCTCTGGAATGACAAATGTCAGTTCCAATGTGTAGACTTCTCAGGGATGAAGCGTCCTTAAGCGGCATCTTGTCTAATCACCTATGCATACTCTTTTGAGGGTAAACATCTAAATGGAAATGCCAGAGTAGGCATCAGTTATTTTTTGTCTGCCTAGAATTTCTTCCTTGGGGGCTGTCCCTAGACACCCACTGTGGTTTAGATGAACTTATCAGTAACAAAACTCTGCCATCTACCCTCAACATAGAGGCTGATGTTTGATCTTTGGCTGATAACACTTTTTCCTCCCAGTAATTTAAATTTTGAGCTGCGAAACACAGACACAGAAGGTGATGAATCTACATTATCTGAAAGCAGTGCCATAGAAAGACAGTTGTAAGTCTTTACTATTAAGATTCCTGAAGCTTCTTTGGTTTTAACCTCTTCAGGCCAAATGATCCAACAAATCCTTTTATTCTCTGACCTGCCCTATATCTGTCCAATGAATTAGTTTTTGCCTCAATAGCAAGAATATGTTTCCATTGCTTTCAACCAAACAATTCATCCAGCATTAGATCCTCAACCTGCAAGGTTTAGGAACTCAGTTCTATTAGTTCACTCAGGAATTATTAGGCTGCATAGAAGTGATTCACATTGGCCAAACTCACAGGAATTTGATATATAATCCATGATATTAATTTATTCCTTTATTCTAAGAGATAGTCATAATCTAAGGACAAAAGCAATCTTTTTGTAGAGGGAATTGATTTCATATTTGACATTTATTCAGTAAGCACTGCTTGTTAGGTACTGTGGCGAGCAAAGAAAAATCAAACTGGGTGTTTTCAAAAGACTTTCATAACTTTCAAATCAAGCCTTGATATGTTATCCTTTCTAACTCTAGTCCTACAGTGCGACTTCATTCATTTTTCTAAAATTCCATTTTATTGGCCTCTGGTCAACAACCTTCACAGTGACCCCTCAACATACATATTGTCCAGAATGCTTCCATCCTCTTAAAGGAACCCTCCCTGTCCCTAGACAAGTCACCTTCAAAGCTCTCGTGCTACATTTTGGGCCTCACGGATTTGTTCTGGGCACTGCTTGGCACTGTTTCCCACTTCTCTTTCAACGCCTGATCTGCCCCAGCACCTCTAGGTCAGTCTGGCTACCACGTAACTTGTTCTGCCTCTCTGATTCTTTTATCGTGATCCTAGCCATGCCACTCTTTGCTGTCTCTTGATCTTCCTCCACCCTATACTTTGCAAGTCCATGTGCCAATCTTTCCTTACCTCTTTTCCTGCCTCAGTTTCCAGATCTAGTGGGTAATATTGGTAGTACAGAAGGGAGTTAGGACAAGGATGATGTTCTGAGTCCTAAGACTGGCATTCAAAGTCCTCCAAAAGGCAGTGTATTTTATTTACACAAACCTGCCACTCTACCTGAAACAACTATAGATTCTCTTGTTAATTCAGAATGCAGTGTTTTCAGCTCTCTGCTTTTGTTTACATTGATCTCTCTTCTAGGAATGCCCCCTCCTTCTTCTCTTGCTTTCTGAATCCTCGCCATCTTTCAAGGCCTGGTCTGGAAGCACTCTGCAAATCCTCCGACAAATCCCTCGTGCTCAAGAGATTATAATCTCCTCTCCTAGCATTATTATCAGTCTGCGACTTCTTGAAGCTTGGGTTTCTACCATTGCCCTCAATGTCGCAAAATTTTCTTTGAGTCTTTTCCGTGGCTAAGCCTTGTGAAGAACCTGGCCTGTTAGGTACATGGCTGGGGGGGTTGCAGATACTGGAGATAGTTGTGGTGAAGGTAGTTGGCATATGGATTAATGAAGGCCAGGTCCCACCAGGTGCTGCTGGCTCAAGAACTAGATGAGTCAAGGATGACAGAGATTGAGACACGTGTCCAGTATGAGGGGTTGCTGAAGTCTGGAGGACAAAGCTGAAGAAACAGTGAGTAAGGCCCTGTTCTACTGGATAGAGAAGCATTAGGCAAAGAATCCTTGGGGAAGAAGTTGCTTTGGTAGCATGCAACACTGCTTTGCACGCTCTTTCTTCCACCCAGCAAAAGAGCCTTTTAAAGACTTAGCACTGCTGGTCTCTGAGCACCAATATAAGCGACAGCCATGTGCAGTCCTGATTGTTGCAGGCACACCAGTTGCTTAGGGCCAGTCTGTCAGTCAGTTTTTGAGTCATACCAGTTGTTAAGTATTTTTAATATCACCCCTGTATGTATATATAATTTCACTATCTTTTTTTTGTGAAATTTCCATCAAAGGCACCAGCTACTCTGCTAGTCATATAAAGACTTACATGATAAATTTTATTTGGCATTCGAAACTCAGCATGATGAGTAACTTCATGCTGTAGTCTACAGTTCCAATTAACATCAGCACTGAAGTCACCAGGACTGTCAGTTTCTCTATATGGCAGTGACCACTGACAATTTGTCTTGGTTTCTTGGATGTCGTACAGTACCCTGGTCAAAGAGGCGAAAGCAAGCATCTGTGTTATATCGCAACCTCCTTCTTACCTCTTTTTCCCTCTTCTTTAATTCGGAATTAAACTTTTGCTGAGTGCATAAGTACTACACTGGGAGGTTCCCTTACTCATTCATTTATTTCTCCAACAAACATTATGGAGTGCCTACTATGTGCCAAGTACTGGACACAATGGTGAGCAAAACCTGATGTGGTTCTTGTCCTCGTGGAGTTTAGTGTCAAATAGATAGTTAATGGCAGAATAAGCCAAGAAGTCATGTCCCCACTTATGGCTTTAATCTCATCCCCTTCCATTTCCCTTAAACCTTGCTTGGTCAATTATTTTCTTTCCTTGCAACTGCAAGATCATTTAATAAATGATCTTTGCTTCTGCCCACCAACATATTCATGTCCGCTTTACCCTGAGATGATAAACCTCTTGTCTTCATTTCAGTTCTTGATTACTATCTTCTCTCCCTGTCAACAGACTTCCCAAGGGATCCAGCCTGGACTCCTCATTGCCCGCTCGCTTCTTAACCACCTGCCGTCCTGTTTCTACCCCATGTGTCTGGGTGGCTAGGTAATTTTATTGTTCTGTGCATTATCTCTATTTGGTTAACTGAGGATTCTTCTTTCTTTCCATGCTAACAGGGAGCAGCAGGCAAGTAAGACCCTTTGAATCTGTGAAACTTTGCCCCTGAAAGCCTCCCCCAAGTCTCGCTTCAGCAAAAAATGCCTCCTGTAGGAAGCAACTCAGTAACCATTTGACCTTGGATAAGTCTGTTAATCTTTCTGGGCCTCAGTTGTTCAATCTGTAATATGAGTAGGTTGTACCAAGAATCCTTTCCTGCCTTAGGAGTTTGTGGGTGTAGGAAACTCAGTCCAAGTAGATGAGGAAAGTGCCAAGGGAAAGAGTATCCCCAATGTCTCCTGGCCCTAGGGACAATAGGAAAGCAAGGAGATGGCAAACTTTCCAATAGGTCATGGAAAAAGGGTAGCTAGAGAAGAAGAAGGCAAGGAGAAGATGGGCAGTGTGGAAGAGCAGAGGGGTGAAATGGACTCTTTCCTGGAACCACAGCTATCACACTCATCAAACAAGAAGCTAGGTGCGGGCTCTGACTTTGTGGACCCAGGATGTGCTGAGCTTGAAGCATACCCGTGACCCATGCTTGCTCCATGAATGGAAACATATACATCTCCCCTCCCCAAATGAAGATATGTAGCACAACCACCAACTATAGTGGTTAGTTGAATATCTCAAACTTTGCTATTAGAAGGTGAGTGTCTTGAAGACAGGGAGCCTCTCTTTTCAGTCTTTATAGCTTCCCAGCCCACTGTAGGAACTAGACACTCAGTTTGTTAAATTGAACTGAAGAATATTCTTAGCTTTTATTCAGCTTGGTACTGAAAGGAAATTGTGAGAGTGATTCAGAGTGGTTAATACATTGAATGAATTTAGCATTAATGTTTGCATTTTATATGTTCTGCCTTTATGAAAACTGACCTCATTTATTTACTTGTTTATTTATTTGTTTCTTCTGCAAGTGTAAGGTTTGAGGACATAAATTTTTCTACTGCATGCGCAACACTTAAAATAATGTTTGGTCCATAGTGGACTTTTAATAAATGTTCACTGAATGACTGCATAAATAAATCTCTGGATAAAATCTCTGTTTATGATTACAGTATTTGAAAACTTGGGCCTGCCTGCTTGCCTTTGGGATTGAAGAAGTATAGCTAGGACTTTTTCCTTCTCTGGTTTCTCAGGCCTTACTTCTGCCTTAGGGGCAGAATTTGGGTAAGAGGAGTGTGTCCCTCCATCTCCCATCATGCTGAGAGTGTGGGCCTTTGTCACCTTGTAGCCACCCAGGAGGTTCCACTGCCACCTGCTTGAACCTGGTGCTGTCTGCAGCTCAATAGTATCATGGGAGTGCAGTGGTTTGGCCAGGGCATGGCCAGCCCTGCATGAGTTGTCTAAGGTGTCCCTAGGGAGGAGTCCCTTTGCAAGCCCGGCATGGGGACTCTTTAGACGGCAATCACGGGCACCACCATGAACTCTCACCCATGTATTGGCTGCTTTGGTAGCAACTGTTTTATAGCACCAGCAGCTGGGCGGGCCCATCTTCACAAGAAAATTCAGTCCTCACTAGTCAGCAGAGATATGAAGGCATGTACTGGGGAGTCAGTATCTGTTTAGTTGTATCACTCTATAAAATGCAGAAGTGTGTGTTCTTTTTCTGAAAACAAATCTAATGAAGAATAAGGCTGTTGGCTTTATGCTGGATGCAGAGGGCCCCACCTTTGGGGAGCTCACAGGCTGTTGGAATCCATCACTTAACAATGGTGGGAAGGGCATCATCCTAGCAACCATTCCTGTTGCTCTCAGACAGGCTGGCTGAACTATGAAATGGGTAAAGTTCATCCTCAGTGGCCTCTGCCTTCCTTTCTGTGACATTTAACCTCTTGCAGTGTCTCTACCTCCCAAAATGGGAAAAAACCATGTTTGATTGAATCCAGGAGAAACCTAAGGCAAAAATAATTTGCTCCTCCTACTATAAGTATTTTAATTCTAAAAACAGATTGCTCAAATAAGTAATAATTATGCACTTTGATTTAATAATTCCTTTGAGGAATAAAGTCCAAGGAAAGTGAGGTGGGGAGAAAACATCCAAAATTTTCAAAATAGGGAAATGGTGAAATCAATGCAATTGAATGCTATATAAGCCTTAAAAACAAAGAAGTTTGAGGCATATATATAACTCTATAAGAGATAATGTTGAACTGGGTGTTGTGGCATGTGCCTGCAGTCCCAGCTATGTGGGAGGCTGAGGCAGGAGGATTGCTTGAGGCCAGGAGTTCAAGGCTATAGTGCACTGTGATAATGCCTGTGACTAGCCACTCCAGCCTGGGCAACATAGCAAGACCCTATCTCTAAAAGAAAAGAAAAGGAAAGAAATAATGTTGAAAAAGAAAACTAGAATAGAAAATAGTTTATGTGCAGATTACATGTCTGATTACTGATTTGTAAAAATATATGCATATTCAGACACTGATAAAGTGTTCTATATCACTAATCTGGGTCTAGCTCAATGCCTTGTATGTAGTATTTAGTAATGTTTATTGAATAAATGTAGGAACCAGAAGTAAATTTAGAGAGTGCTTGAAATTTATAGTCATCAGATTTCTTTTATTGTAAAGCTGCTTAAATACATAACAAAAGAGTTTTTATAAAGAAGATCAACTTTTCAATTTCATGTATTGGAAAGGAAAAGAAGAAACCAAAACATTAACAGTAGTGTTGTGTGAGTTGTGTGCTACAGGTAATTTCTATTTTCATGTATCAGCTTCTCTATATGTTCTCAATTTTCTACAATAACCATAATCAGGGAGGAATGATTTGTTTAAAGGATTATCCTGAGATAGCAAGTTATAAACCCAAAGGAATGAATCTCTGTTGTTGAAATTGCAGGCATTATGGTAAGCTTGGGGGTGGGGATATGTCTGGCATCTCTCGAAGCACACAACACAGGCCACTGCCAATCCAATCCTCCTACATATACAACTGGCTTTGGCATCCAGACTTCAAAATTGAGTTGCAGCCACTACAGCAAGTCTGATTGAAGCCTACATATGTTAGGGAGGCATGCCTGTGTTTTACACCATTAATACTCAGGAAAATAGATTATCCTTTCATCTCAGAGGGGTGCAAGGAAAGCATTCATTGCAGTGTGCTTTTAATAATGAAAAATTTAAAATAACAAAAATGTGATAGTCCCAAAAATTTACATGTAAAAACCAAAGGAATTTTATGGTACCTTCATCTTCTTAGTTAAGGTTAGTGTGCATGGATAATGTCCATCCCAGGAGAAATAGGACAGTTACTGAGACTAAAAGATGTGAAGTGGTCATTCAGGAAAGGAAGACTGTCACTTAAATATGTTCACACCTATATCACCATCGGGTCCAAGACACGTTGGAAGTACATATACCATTGGAGAATTTGCCACTAAGCAGGAAGTAAAATATTACTAAATAGTTAGTTCTGAAGAGTGAATTAACTAATATAGAACCCATGAATATTTAAAAAAATAACTGCTGCATAATGTATAGAGATAATGTTACAGCAACTATTCAACAAGATCTGCTGAAAAGATTAGGAATCCTATTTTTTGATAATGGAACATTGACAATGTTTTTTACTTGACTTAAAAAAATCAACTTCCTGGGCAATAAGTTTTACAACTCAAATCACAGTTTAGGGGGTACTAGAACTGAAAGAAACTCTAAGAAACTTAATCCAAATCAGTATCACGTGGAGGCAAAAACCATTCAATTTGCTTAAAGATAGCTAACTTAAATATTATTTATAAATTGCTAAAAAAGAAATTTTTAAGATGCTGCAAATGAAACTCTATGTATATGTAACCCCTACTTTTACTTTATAACACATGCTAGAAGAAATAAACTTTAGCAGAGTTTAGATGCAGTTTAAAGTAAAGCAGGATTTTGATGGACTCAAAGCATGGTTGCGTGTAAAGAGGTCAATATCCAGGCTGGCCTGCAAACTGGGCTCAAAATCCTGTTGTTTGGAAACAGTAAAGTTAAGATAGATATAAAATGCTATGTCCAGAAACCCCTTACCTGAAGCACTGTGCCTAGGTTGTAAATTGAGGCTGCATCCCAGTCAAAAAGGACTTAGAGTCTCCAGGCAAGAGAGGGAGGCTTCATTCTTCCTGATATATTTGCAAACACCATGGTTTCTGGTATTTATGATTTTAGAGAACAAAGTTTCGGAGTGAGTAGGAAAGCAGTAGAAGCAGGGGGTTATTATGATACTTTGCAGCTGCAGTACATCCTTAGGAGACACTGCATCTTGTTAACTTTGCAGCTGGCTTTATCTGTGCCTATTATTCTAGCCTGATGAATAGTTAGGCAGATTTTTACCTTCTCAGTGCGAGCTATTTTTTACTTTGTCATGGGAAATCCTAAATGTCTAACACTATATGGAGTGCTTTACATACATTGTTTAATGTAATCCTTACAACAATCCTTTGTGACAAGTGCTAGCATCCTATTTTACAGATGGGGATACTGAGGCTTGGAGATATCGAAGTCGTTTATCAAAGATAACACAGCTAGTAAGTGGCAGAGCCATTTCAAATCTGCGTCTGCCTAATGTTAAACCTAGTCTTCTTAACATCTGTACTTCAAGCAAATACAGAAATTAAAGACTATTCAAATAACATTGACAAAATCCAGAGCTGGTTATTTGGAAGTGGCAGGCTCATGCAGTGTAGGTAGGACCATAGATTGGAACAATTTTTCTGGAGGTCAGTTTGACAAATATGTAGCAAAAAAAAAAAAAAAAAAATCAAACACGTACCCTTTGAGCCAGCAATTCATCTTCTAGGAATTTAAGAAAATAATTTTCAGACTGCACAGAGACATGCATTAGAACAGCACGATTTACAAAAATAAACACACAAAAAAACAGGAACAAGGTAAACATTTTTAGTAAGGGACTGGTTAAGTAGCTAAAGAGATCTACTATGCAAGAGTATTCAACTATTAATGATGAAAATACATTGTATAGTATAATAAAAGACATAAGATTATTGATGAGCATTTATGGCAGTGGTCCCCAGCCTTTTTGACACCAGGGAACTTTTCATAGAAGACAATTTTTCCACTGACAGAGGCTGGTGGGGGTGGGGGTGGGGCCAAAGAGTTCAGGCGGTGATGAAAGCAATGGAGAGCCACCCACCTGTGGCCTGTGCAGCCCAGGTTCCTAAGTTTCACGCAAGATACTTTTCTGTTGGGGGTGGTGGCAGTGGTGCTCTGTGGCCCGGTCCCTAACAGGCCACAGACGTGTACTGGTCCTCGGCTGGGGGATTGTGGACCGCAGAATTATAGCATGATTGTATTTTTATGTAAAATTGAACACACATACTATATACGTGCAAATACACATACAGTGATGTGTGGAAAGATGTATACTATGTTTTTCTATAACTTGATAGAGCTTAATTTTTTACTTTTTTGTACTTTATTGTTTGAATATTTTATGAATCTGCATTATTATAAAACAAAAAACTATTTGAAAAAAGATTGTCAAAGTTAAATCAGTTCTTGCCTCAGTAACTGGAGTGATTTCATGTACACTAGCCACATGTTTTATAGAACTGGAAATCTATTATGCGTTGGAGAAAATTCAACAGGCATAATATATAGATTTTGGTCATGTAACTAGGGTGTTTGTATTCCACTCTATGATTATTATTAATGTACAGGATCAATAGGGCCTGGTCTAAAACCAGTTCCATCTAGGCCATAAAAGTTAAATGTTGCCTTTACATTTTCATTTAAAAAATCTCTTTAAAGCACTTTCATTTAGTTGGGTCAGTCCTACTTGGTTGGCATTATATTTTGGGAGTAAAGCACTTTTCACTTAAATAGCTAAAGTAAATGGATTTTAGAGAGTTCAGGAAGCAGATGTAATGAATATTTTGCCCCTATGTTTAGGGTTTCTGGGGGAGGTATTAGTTGGAGTTAAGGGAATGGGCCTGTTTAGTAAAAATAGATAGAGCCTGAGAGAAACTGAATATGACCACAGAAAAGATGACCGATTGGAGATATAAAAGGGTATAATAATTGCTTTGGCAAGTGATTATGACTTGGACGGGGAGGAGAAAAAAGTCAAAGGTTCTTACTTAAGAAGTAATACTCTAGAAAAAGAATTCTTTATCATTCATGGATGGTTATGGCAAAGTAAATAATACCTTAAGTTTCATTGATCATTCAACAAAATCTCAGCACCGTGTGTCTTGAGGATGGTTTTAAAGTTAATTAATTAAGACACTGGGCTGCAGAGCATGGGGGCTGGAAGAAGGAGATGCAGGAGTTATTAATAGTTGAAGCTGTGGAAATAAAGAGTCAACCTAAGTGAGAAGAGAGGAAGGGAAAAAAACCTTGAGGGTAACACCATTTTATGGCCTTGTGAAAAAGAAAGCAGCCAAGGAAAGTGCTAGAGAAAGGAAGTTCAGAAAACAGAGAGAGAGACACAGGAGAGCGATGTTGAAGACCAGGGGGAGAGTTTCAAAAAGGAGTTAGCAGTATCAAGGACTGTACAAAGTCCACGTGAGAGGAGGACTGACATGTTCACTAGATTTGGCATTCAGCAGTTACCAGAGTCCAGCGAAGACAGGAGTAACTTGTTCCATCTGTAGTCACCAGATGCATAACAAGGTACTTTTGCACAGTCTGGATTGGACTAGACTGGGAAGTAGACCCTGCAGAAGGGGATTAAACTGCTGAATGCCCAAGATATATACTCCTGCTATTATTTCCAGCTATTATTGGTGATGGGGACTCTGTAGGTGGCTAGAGGTAATGCTAACTCAGGTGAGAGCAAGAGCTCAGGAAACGCACCCAGGGTCTAGCAGTAGGTCTTTGACAAGAAATGGTAGAACGAATACATATAAATGAATGAATATTGAATGGATGTGGGGGTGTAGGCTAGAGGTGGTTTTATGAGCATGACCAGGACAGGAAGAGCATGATAATATAGCATATGGCAGCGAACAACGGGCAGAATACCTGCCTGTGGAAGAAGTTGCCTGCTGTTTCAGAGAGGTGCCAGGGAGGTTAGGGTTTTCGAGGCAGTCAGGTTTCAATTAGGAGAAGGGTATAAAGGGTTTAAGGATTTATAGAGATTGATTTAGGGTAGAAAACACAGGAAGAGAAACAGCTGAAAACCTTGGGAGACAGCAGCCGCAGGGCAGGATTGAGGAAGGTTCAGAGCGCTAACGGGGGATAAGAATGCAGGGAAGGATGGACGTACACTTTACAAAGCACTTCCACTGCCAGTGACGAATTCAACCTTAGCACAACCCAGGGAGACAGGTATTACATTGCCAGCCTTTGCAATGAGGGATGCGTTCCAGATAAGGGCATCATCACGGCTCAGAGAGGCTGTTCAGCTGCTGGTTGATTCCTCTAGTCACAAGGAACACTCTACTTTTGAAAGTAGCCCTTTCATTATAGAAAGAAAAAAAAGGTAGAAAAGAAGAAAGGTGTGGACCCCCTTGAGGGGAAGGATCTGTGAATGACAGACATCTTAGGTAATTCATGGAATCGCAGAGCCAGACTTTTCAGTCAGATCTTTTCAACTGTAAAACGAAGGGGGAAAATGATCTTTCTTTTTCCTTGTCTAATAGCCTGTGAAATCATCTAGGCAACTACCTCCCAATTTTACAGCATAAAAAACGAGGCCCGCGGGATGTGTCTCGCTCAAAGTAATACAACACATTAGTGCAGAGCCAGGCCCCAAACGGACTCCTCCCCCGTCTACCGTCTACCGCACTTGCATTTCCCCTCCTCTGGCGCTCCACAACCTTCCCTGGAAGATAAAGAACAGCGGGAGGCTGCAGGCTGGGCGGCCTAGCTCAGAGCACACTGAGGTTCGAGGCCGCTTCCCGGCAGCAGTCTGAGGAACGCCCCGAGGGGAGGGCAAGAGAGGGAGGGGAAGAGTTCGGGCCTCCTTTCCCACACTTCGTTAGGACGCGGGCTGTGGCGGGCCTGCGGCCGGCAGAGGGCGCGGGGCGGCTCCTCGCTCCGCGGGCCCTCCGGGCAGGGGGCGCGCTGCCCCGGGCGCGCCGTCGGAGCTCGCGGGCACCGAGTCGCGGCGGTCCCGGAGGCCCGAGCGGGTAGGGGAAGTGCGGCGGGAGGGAGGGCGTCCGGGAGCGGGAGCAGGCGGGGCGGGGCGGGGCTCGGAGGGGGCGGGGCCGCGAGCGGGGGGCGGTGGTGGCGGCGGCGGCGGCGGCCGAGGAGGAGGAGAACATGGCGGCCGCGGAGAGCGGCTGAAATGCTTGTTCTTCAGGCCAGGCGAGGGAGACTCTGACGCGGTTCGCCAAGCCCTGCCCTCCGACGGCTAGGCCGCGGCCTTGAGCGCCTCGGCCGCCTGTTCGCTGCTGCTCCCTCGAGCAGAGCCAGCGCTAGGTTCGTTCTGCATCCCCCTGCGGGGGGACCCCTGCTCGGGAGGAGGGTGCCGGAGAGCCGCGGCGGCAGCGGCCGCCTGGGCCCCGGGGGCTGGGCGCCGAGCCCGAGGAGCAGCGGAGGCCGCGGCGGCGCCGCCACGGTGAGCGTGGCCCAGAGGCGGCGGCGGCAGGTGAGTGGCGGGCGGCGGGCGCGGAGCCTCCCGGTGGGTGCAGCTGTCACGAGCCGCGCGGCCGCCGAGGCCCTAGGGGGCGGGGAGCAGCTGGCGCCCCTCCGCCCCCTGCTCTCCTTTCTCTCCGTTCCGTCTTCCCCTCCCACTTTCCCCGAGTTCCCCTCTTGGCCTGGCGCGGCTGGAGGGGGCGGAGGTCGCAGCTGTCACGGGCACCAGCTGGGGGCTGCTCCCCACCGAGGGAAATCGCTGCAGCAGCGACTTCTCTCCGCCTCTTTTCCAGTTGCCCTAGTTAGCGCGGAGAGGGCGAGCATCCGCGGAGGGTGCGCGAGGCTGCGCGGCCGCCGGCCGGGCGTGGGGAGCTGGTGCCCCGAGCCGCCGCCGAAAGGGGGAGCAGGAAGTCGGCGCGGGCGCCCCTCGGCCCCGACGGGCTCCGTGACCTTGGCTAGCCCGCTAACCTGAGTCTCGTTTGCCCGGACCGCGAAATGGGGGTGACCGTAGCGTGCCTTTCCGTCAGCGCAGCCTTCGACGGCGGTTCTGTTTAACCCCGGCGCACTTGCATTTCCCCTCCTCCGGGGAAGGGGTTTGGAGGTAACGATGGGAGGGATAAATGAGATTTTTCTGTTGGGGCTGGGATTTGGTCCCCTTCCTGGGATTCGGCCGAAAGGACTGCGAAGGGAAGCAAACATGTTGAATAGACGATTGGGAGGTGGGGTTGGTTAGTGGTCGGTGACAATTCGAGCCGCTCTCTAGTCTCTTGGAAAAGCAATGGAGAAATCGGACACCAGGGTCCCCCGTCCGTACTACCCAGCTGTGCTGGCTGCTTTTTTTTTTTTTTTTAAAGCAGTCACTCTCAGGGGCTAGACACTGCCTAGTCTGACGAGAGGGAGACGGAGGGGTTGACAATACAGCCTGTGTGTCTGACAAGGACAGGCCACGGTGCTGTGGCCGGAGACTTTGGTAGAAAGGAAAACTTTAAGCTGGAGAATCTCTTAGACTTTCATGCTTGGCTCTCCTCGTGCATTGTAGAGGCGTTAAAGAGGCAGGTGTCCTTGTGAAGAAGGTGACGTTTTTTCTTTACAGACCGTGAATTTTTAATGTTGAGTGTGATGTCGGTGAATGAAGGATTCTTGAGTGAATTGCAGTCCCAGCACCCTTTGAGGATTCCAAGAGGAGTCTCTGTGGTGATGATTTGCAAGGGCTGGTGCTTACACTTAAGTGGTTAAGAAATCTTTAAGTGTCTGCATAAAACATTACTGCCGTGAAACTCAGATTATATTGTATGGTCGAAGGGATGTATCTCAAGGGTTAAATTTGTTTGAGGTTTGTCTCTTCTTCTGGAATTGGTTGGAGGTTAGACTCAAAAAAAAAAAAAAAAGTTGGCCAAAGGGGCCTCTCAGCTTGTTTCACAGAAGCTATGATGTAGTAGGAAGGGGGTCGGATTTCTTCATCTTGAGAATAATGTTAAAAGAAAGTATTTGCTTTGGGTCTTTTGGCTCTTGAACTAGAACTGGTTTTGGGTTAAAGGTAGCAGTGAGGTTTGATTCAGCTTAATAAATAGGCATTCCTTGAACTATTTGTCATAAACTAGGTAAAATGGAAGTGTTTCTGTTTTGTCTCCTGTGCTTTGTGGAAAGGTCTAATTTGGTTTTGTGAACTAATGTCTGAAATGTTTTCTCTCCATTTTTTCATTTCTTATTTAGACTTTATGCTTTGGCAACAGTGGGTGAAAAGGGGGGTCTGAATGGGACTATATAGTTTGGAGAGAGAGGGCTGCTGCTTATAAGGACAGGTGTTTGGTTTGATTTTTGTAGATACTTTGCACTATTTATTACATTTACTTAACCGACACTGAAATTTGATTTATAAGGTGCAAAATTTGAATTTTACATAGTTTATAGTAAATCTTTTCCTTATTTCTCTCTGAGAATATCTGTAGGATTGTGGCTATTAAATTGCTTTTTGTGTGGTTTAAGCCAAGGGAGTATTTTAGATCTGCATTTTTGGGTAAGTGGTTTTATTGGGAAAAAAAAAGTGCTTGATGGAACTAATGGTGATTGTTCCATTTAAACTGGGATTATATAGACAATGCTTTTTCCTCTCTCTTTCTGCCAACATTTGTTTTTCTTTCTCCCTCAATTCCAGGGTTTCATTTCTAGAAATCTGGGCTGGAAACAGAAGCAGCAGTTTGTATAATCCCAAGAATTTGCTTATGCCAGGAAGCTGTAAGGGTAACATGAAGTGGGTGTGATATAAAGATACTGCTACTACTTAAGACATTTAACTGTTGAGGGAGTGTGAGTTCAAACTTTAATTTTTGTTGAATATCCTGTTTTCTGTGTATGTGTTAATCTTTTGGTGGGCAGGGGACTGGGTTGCTATGGTACTAACTTGTGTATATTGTGAAAGTGTTGGCAAAACTTCATGCTTTTACTCTATAGGGAAGGGTGGTAAACAAGCCTAAATAATTTAAAGATGTTGTTCCCAGAATGGAATGTTCTCTGCATGTCCTCTTGATCCTGCTAATCCAGTGAGCGGTCTTCACTATGACTAAACGTTGAGTAAATGATGAGGGTAGTGTAGAGGTGCTGAAAGGTAGTGTGGGGGAGAGAACGTATTGGACATTTCTTGAAAATCTTTTCTCTGTTGGACTATATACCCAACTACGATTTCTGATTGTTTTTCAAGGACATTTTAGCTCTCTCAGCTTGGTTGTCATCAATTTTACATATCTTCTCTTAGAAAAATACTACCTCTGTTCCTTAGTTTGTCTTTTTTGCCCCAACTCCCAAGGACTCTCCATTGTTTGAATGGTATGTTGCATATCTTATGGATTTGGTTATCGTTAAGCCAACCAAATATGACCTAACATAGCTTTCATTTTAGGGCAGGTATGGGAGGTCAATACAAACACACAACACTGAGTAGAATTCCCTAAATCATAGAGCATAAGAGATCCCAGGATGCTCATTATTGTCTTGGCAATGGTTTTTGTCTTCTAAATATGATAATCACAGGAATTCTCAGAGGGCCATCAACTGCTTTCCTGGCAGGGGTCCCAAAGTGTTGTGGTGGGGTCCATTTTACATTACCTGCAAATATTGTATGGTGTGGTGGTTGTGGGATTGGGTGAAATCCTGTGTTTCAGGAGTTGGGTGACACAGCACTGAAGAGCCTGGGCTGCAGAGTCATACAAATTTCTCCCCAGCTTATATAATTTTCCTCTCCATTTGGAAAGACTAGACTGTAGGAAGGGACCTTTTTAAAATTGCTTTTCTCCTAGGTTAACCAGTAACGTAGCCCTTGGTCATTGGCCACTAAGGATAGACCTTGTAGTCTCTGATCTTACCATTGCAGGTGAGGTCTAGTCATTTAAAACCTTCCCTTCTCCCTTCTTTATATTTTAGTTAGACTTTGTGCCTTTCTCTCAACATATGGTGTTGGAGGTCATAAATGGCCTAGTGGCAACTCGGTACCATTCTTGGTTCCTTAATTTAAGAAGGAGATGCAGATTTTTTCTGTAGCTTAGTTCTGGAAAATGGTTTATGGGTATATAGTATTTGAATTAATATAGAGTATAGAAATGATTATATTTCTGCGGGATACATGGTTGAATAAGGGAAATTATTACAAAACACTGACACCAATATTTAAGTCCAATTCCATAAGTTCAAGTAAAATGAGTTGTGTTCATGCTTCCTTCTCCATCATCCCATATGCAAAACAGTATTTTTGAGAATTGCTGAAGTGATAGGCTTTTAGAAAAGCTTAGTATAGTTATCATATTTAAAAGATAAGTAGCTTATGCCAAAATAAAAGCTAAAATCATTTGAGTTATGAAAGACTTGAAATTAATCAATCTAGTCACCCTCATCTTAGATATATTTTGTTTTTGTTTCTCTGAATATGTTTCAGAGGGCAGAGACATTTGGCTTTACTGAGTATCTCTGGTCCTGACTGTTAGATAGATCAGACTCATAAAAATAGGTGCAAGCACAGAGGTAAAATCCACTTATTAGCAGGACCAGAATTCTAATAATACTGGATTAGTCAATTTTTCCAGAGTGATACTTTATTTTTGCCCTTTCAAGTTATAATTTTGAGGTAATTTTTAAACTTCGTTTAGAAATGGAGCTTTGACTTCAGGTTGGTGTCCTGGCTCTTCCAGATATTAAATACTTATTCGATGTAACCTTCGGCTATTTAACCACACTAAACTTAGGGTTTTTGTATTTAAAATTTAAATAATGTACTTACCCTCGTATTGTTGTGATTTTTAACTTTTTATATTACATAAGATATGTTTAGCCTATGATTGGCACATAGTAAGACATCAATAACTAGCTAAAACTGGGCATTTCTTTAGCTATAATCCATCGCCAAGTTTTCTCATTCTTTTCTTTGTAATTTCTCAGATTTCTCCCTTTATTTCTGTTTCTACAATCTGGTCCTCCTGTCATTTTGCACATGGAGTAATGCAAGTCACATTGACTCTGTGGGCCTGAGTTTCTTTATCATTAAATGAGCATATTGGTCTGATTTCACACTGCTTATGCTAAAATTCTATGATTTGTAGGTTTATAGCTGTTTGCCTGCATGCATTTGCCTCTCTAATTCATTCTGCACATAAATGCTGAAGAAATTTCTTTCTAAAATGTTTTTTGATGTAATTGCTTTTAGTGGAGACTCTGCGGGCAAATTTATCAAATGTAAATCTTTTGATAACTGATTCTTTTATTTCCCACTCCAGAAAATTTGCCGCAGATGGTATATGCAGAAATGCTTTGTAAACTGTAAAGTGCTACACAAGTGAAGAAAGTATTGTAATCACCCATAGATATCTTGCTTCTTTGCATTTACGTATTTCATTTTCTTTATTTAGATTATATTTCCTTATCCTTTATGTTCTCTTTACCTTCAAAAACACAATCAAACCTGGTGTGTTTTCCAGAAAGCTTGATTTTTATCACTCCCTCACTGTTTGTTCTATATAGTAGACTTCCCTTCCTTTCCCTTCTTTTCCTCCCTTCCCCTCTCTCCCACTCCCATTCCCTTCCCCTTTCCCTCCTCCCCTTCCCCTTGCCTGCCTACATTCATCCATCCATTCCTCCGTTCCTCCCTCCCTCCCTTCCTTCCTTCATTCCTTCCAAGAGATTCTTTTTTTAGTGCATGTTAAATTGATTTTGCTCATTAGATTGGAAAATCCTTGAGATGGCATGAACCACAACATTTAGAGAAAAGGAGGCTTAATGGTCATTTAGGACAGCCTCCTTAATATTGCAGATGAGAAGACTAAGTCCAGGCAAATATATTTGGCTTTGGGGCTTCTTTATGGGAGTCATTTTTTGTATTTGAAAGTTATTACAAAGAGATTTTAAATTTTAAGAATTCTAATAAGCTTTTGAGTAATGTATAAGCTAGGTGGAAAGAAGTATTTTATTTTATGACCAAAAATTGACTCTCAAATATTATAAGAAGGTATTATTCAGGAATTAATTAAGACTGTTCTCTCAAAAACTATAAAAGAGCCTGGAGAGAAATGTCTGCTTTTCTTGTAAGGCCCTCCTTCAGAGTCAGTAAATATTTGAGTGCTGTCTCTGAGCCAGGTACTGTGCTAGCTCTACATACTACATTTTTTAAATGAGGAAATAAGGGTCAGGGAAGTTAAGTATCTGGTATAAGATTGTACAGCTTGTAGGTGTTAAGGATGACATTTGAGTCCAGCTCTTTTGACTGGAAATCATGTTCATACCTTTAAATTGGCTTTGCTCCAAGCGTATTTGCCACATTTCACCACATTGTAGCCCTCTTTTCCTTTCTGGACTTTCTTCTCCATGCATGTGCTGTGGAGACTCTTGGCAATCTCCTTCCTTTCTGATGACCCAGGAGCCGTGGCACTTTAAGATTCTCGTGCTCTTTCTGGTCTCACCTTTGTACTTTAGTAATGTTGATTCTTTGGTGCTTCTGTCCAGGTAAGCTTATCTTTGAATGGTTAGTTTTGGATTCTTAGCAATAAAATTCTGCCTCTTAAGTTTTGTTAGTATTTAAGTAGCTAAAGCTTAGGGTGTGTGGTTTTTTTTTTTTTTTCATTTGTAACAAATTGCTTGGTCATTCTCTGTGTTTCCACTTGTATTTTGAATGGTTAATCTTATTCCGATAGCTTTAATATGTTACGTCTTCAAATTTCAGTTTGCCTATATGGTTAGAATATTTACATATTTTTATTATCAAGCACAAATTTGATTGTTTAGCAGAAGATATTCTATTGTGAGTGTATGTGTGTATATATATATAAAGATATCACACTGTATTTGACCAGATAGTTGAAGGATGAAATGTCCTTGATTTTTGAAAGTGTCTGTATGTGTGATTTACTTTTGTGAGTTTGTTTGAAGGAAACCAGGGAAAAGTAATTTGTTCTGCAAAGTCTAGTCATAACTTCCTCTCCATTTTAAATGGTACAGGTAGGCTGTAATTGAATTTTTAAGTAGCCACTCAATCATTCAAGATATACTTATATGAGTACATACTTTGTTCAAGGTGCTGTGCTGTTAAAAGATAGGGAAATTAACCAATAAGATGTAGATCCTGTTCGTAAGGAGATTATGACCTAAGAGAGGTGAAGAGGCAAACATACAGATACCTGTTATACTAATTGAATGTGATGAGGGCTATGAGAAAGATACTGAAATAGGACTTTGAGGATTCAGGGAGAGGGAGCAGTGACTATATTTTCATTTTAGACAGATCATGGCAAGTTTCATGAAGGGTTTGGTGGTGGACAAAAGCATTGAAGGTGAGGTATGATTTCTATGAGGGTGGGGTAAGAAGAACAGTATATTTAGGAAGATTAAATAGCAAAGATGAAAGGACAGAAAGCTTGGGGTTATTCAGGGAGTAATAAAGGGGGAAAATACAAGGAGGAATGAGTGGGACATCAACTGAAGTGGGAGAGGGAAGCAGATATTCTAGGTGCAGTAGCAAGACTTTGAAGGATTTTAATGGAGGGACGTGGTGGGTAGCAGTATGTAGTATGTAGATCTGGATGAAAATGAGAAATGTCAATTTTCCAAATTTATGTGTATCTTTTCTTGGCAGGTTTTATACCTCAAATTTTATATTTTCTTAGTTTTTGAAATGATTCCATATGTAAGGCTTGCCACGCTGGGAACTTATTCACTCATTTTTATGTATATTTAAAAACAGATCATGTTTTTTTTTTTCCCTCTTAGAGACAGCTTTGCTGTCTCCAGGCTGGAGTGTAGTGGCTTGATCATAGCTCACTGCAGCCTACAAATCCTGAGCTCAAGTAATCCTCCTGCCTCAGCCTCCTGAGTAGCTAGGACTACAGGTGCATGCCACCATGCCCAGCAGATTTTTAAAACATTTTTTGTGTACAGATGGGATCTCAGTATGTTTCCCAGGCTGGTCTTGAACTACCAGCCTCATGTGATTCTCCCTCCTTTACCTCCCAAAGGGCTGGCTTACAGGTGTGAGCCACCCCACACAGCCCCCATCAGCTTTTTAAAAAATAATTCAAGGATGGTTGGGGTTGCTTATGCCTGTAATCCTACCACTCTGGGAAGCCCAGGTGGGAGAATCACTCGAGGTCAGGAGTTCAGAACTAGCCTGAGCAAGAGACCCCATTTTTACAAAAAACAGAAAAATTAGCCAGACATGGTGGTACATGCCTGTAGTCCCAGCTACTCAGGAGGCTGAGGCGGGAGGATCACTTGAGCCCAGGAGTTTGAGATTGCAGTGAGCTATGATGATGCCACTGTACTCTAGCCTGGGCAACAGAGTGAGACCTTGTCTGAAAAAAAAAAAAAAAAAGTGTGTCAATGATTTTTAGGTGTTGATTTGAATTTATTAAATATATAAATTAATTCTGAGCCAGCCAGCATTGCAGTATTTCCAACATTCCTCCACTATCATTCTGTAGCTCTTTATCAGGTCTACTTTCATACTCTTTAAATGTGCTTTATATTATTTTTATTTTTATTTTTTTTTTTTTTGAGACAGAGTCTCACTCTGTTGCCCGGGCTAGAGTGAGTGCCATGGCGTCAGCCTAGCTCACGGCAACCTCAAACTCCTGGGCTCAAGCAATCCTACTGCCTCAGCTTCCCGAGTAGCTGGGACTACAGGCATGCACCACCATGCCCGGCTAATTTTTTTTCTATATATTTTTAGCTGTCCGATTAATTTCTTTCTGTTTTTGGTAGAGATGGTGTCTCGCTCTTGCTCAGGCTGGTTTCGAACTCCTGAGCTCCAACAATCTGCCCGCCTTGGCCTCCCAGAGTGCTAGATTACAGGCGTGAGCCACCGCGCCCGGCTTATATTATTATTAGTGTATTTGTTACCTATTTTATCTGGATTTCAAAACATTGCCTTTTTTTTTTAAAGCTGTGATTATTCTTTAAACAGTGTATTATCATTTGACATTCTTTAAGACGATGCAGTGGGCTTAGGCTTGTTTTTGCATTGTAAAAATGTTGTCTCTTTGTATAAATATAAGTGTGTCTGAGTGTATAAGTGAGATTGGTCATACAAGTTGGAAACCCTGGCTCTCATTTATAGTTAATGATTTATTTTACTGATTTATTTATGCTCTGCCATGTTCCAAAAAGGATTTAAGGCAGGATATGTCATGAAGAGTGTTGGACCTTGTTCCAACCCTGTCTTATTTGACTGATGACCCTAGCCAGCATTACACTAAGGGAACAGTGTTGGAGACAACTGGTGTCACAGAATGTGCTGTGGAGTGTCTTTTGCCAAACTGGTAGTAATTCAGAGATGGATATAATATAATTTGAGTATCTTTAAAGGTAAGTCCTTTAAAGTTTGATGGCATACACAGGAAATCGGTTGGAAGGCACTGCTGGAGTCTTGACCCTTGAGAGCCCAGGCACTTTTAGAGTAGTGGTCTTTAAAGTAGGGTTTAACATTAAGTTATCTGGGAAATGGAGGAAATATTAGAGGTCTATGAGGAAGTTTCTTTACTTTCAGTCCATCGTGATGTTTTGCAGTTTATAGGGGCTTGGGTAGTTGGATTTTTAGATTTATTATTTTAAATGGTAGACGCTTTACACTACTTTGTATTGCGGTGGGGAGTCACCGTACAGATCTTTTGTATACTATTTCATAGAGGCTGACCGGTCATCTTAAGGCAGAGGACTTAAGAATTATCTAACTTAAGGATGCCTTACTCATTTTTCTTTCACAAAAAGACAAATGTCCCAAATCTGCTAACATTTTCTGTGATATGTGGCTGTGAGTGGTGTGCTACCTAGCAAATAAACACGCTTCTGTCTACTTCATTGAGATAATGGTAAGTTCTTAACAGTGACTCAAAAAGTAAACTACCTTTCAGAATAAAACAAAGTTCAATGCTGTGGACAAAGGATATTAAAAATGGATATTTGGAATTATTTTCATTATTTATTGGATTTAATTGCTGAAAATGATGTGTATTAACTTTAAGAGCTTTTAAAATGTATACACTTGGAACTCGGAAACGGAATTTTCTAACCTATATAAAAACCTTGCAAAAGAGATGTTCTAGTGGTTTTGAACCTATCTGCTAAAAATACAAAAAGGCAATACCATCTGATTAGTTTATAAGAACAACTGATTGCTATCAGGAAATATGGAAATGTACTAGCTGAATTTTAGCAGAAACCTTTGCATAAATGGTGAATGGGATTGAAAACTGAATATCATGTTTTATTCAGTGCAGCAAATAATGGAGTTCTTCCTTTGATTTTATTCATCTTTGTGAAGTATGTTTTTTAGGTATGATAACCATTAAAGCCAAATAAAATTGTTATTTATTATAAAAATAAACTGAATTTAGAACAGACCTTGAAGTTGCTGTATGAGAAAGTATGAAAGTAAGATTTAAAAATAACAAAACATGTTCAATTACATTACTGTCACCAAAAGTAGTGGTGTTAACACCAAACAGTATTTATTAGGAAAAGCATGAAGCTATGTTATCAGTAAGTAAAATGAATGTTTAAAAATTTGTTTACAGCCGGACGCGGTGGCTCACGCCTATAATCCTAGCACTCTGGGAGGCCGAGGCGGGCGGATTGTTTGAGCTCAGGAGTTCGAGACCAGCCTGAGCAAGAGCGAGACCCCGTCTCTACCAAAAATAGAAAGAAATTAATTGGACAGCTAAAAGATATAGAAAAAATTAGCTGGGCATGGTGGCGCATGCCTGTAGTCCCAGCTACTCGGGAGGCTGAGGCAGAAGGATTGCTTGAGCCCAGGAGTCTGAGGTTGCTGTGAGCTAGGCTGACGCCACGGCACTCACTCTAGCCCGGGCAAAAGAGTGAGACTCTGTCTCAAAAAAAAAAAAAAAAAAAAAAAAAAGAATTAAGAGTCACTTATCTGCTCTTAGGTGCCTACTGACCCAGAAGCTTTTTGTTAAGAAGGAACTCAAAAGGTTGGCCAACCAAAATGAAATATAATAAAAATATATTATATAAATATCATAAAAGGGATACAGATACAACCACAGGTGTTATTTTTCTTCATGTGTTATTAAAAACATTTACAACATGGAAATGCTCATATACATATTTTACATGAGAAATGGGTATAAAATAGTATATATAAAGCATGATCTTAATTTGAAATTATCTAAATATATACATATAAGAGGTTTGTATTTACAAAAAAAACTTTTTTAAATGTTCATATCTGTTGACACAGTTCTTATGGACCTTTAGTTAGGAAACACTGTGCACAAAAATTTATGTGCACATATACTGATCACATTTATCACAGTAAAACAAAATATCTAAAAGTTTGAAAATGGAATAAATTCAGCATTTCCCAAATTTTCTTGACCTTGGAACACTTTTACTTACAGTATACCTTTAGCAGCTTGCAGAATATTACAATTCCATGAAAATATGTTAACACATTAACTGCCATGTGAGTCGTATTCAACTCATGCTAATTTTGAGCCCAGGGCCTCGTAAAGCGTGTATCTCTTCACCTTGGGAGCCCCGTGTACTATTTTTCAAGTTGCATATAACTCATGCATAGAAAATAAAAAATAATAAATTTTTCAATAAATTAGAAGGGATCCTTTTGTTTTCAAAGTTTTATGGCCCCAAGGGAAAAAAAAATTTTTTTTTAGTGTGGCAATGTGTTAAATCTTGTTATAGAGCATTATTGCAAAACATGAGAAATATATTACAAAATCACATACATAGAGAGAAAATGGCCCACTTTTTAGGAGAAAACTGTTAGCAGTAGTAGTGTCTGGCAATTATGGTGATCTTTATTTTCTTTAAACTTCTCTGTATATATTAGAGAAAGAAAACTGGAAGCAAGGAGATCAGTAAGGAAAAGACTATTTTGTTGAGGCTTATAAAGTAATAATTATGATAATGGAAGTAATATGATAGAGAAAGGCAAAGCACTAAAAGCACCAAAAACAGCTATAAACCACAAAGTAAAACAGAATTGGGAAGTAGTGAAGAACAGCACTCAAGAGCCCAGACTTTGTTTTTTTGTTTGTTTGTTTAAAAAGACAGGGTCTTGCCCTGTGGCCCAGGCTGGAGTGCAGTGGCTCAATCTTAGCTCAGTGCAGCCTCAACTCCTGGGCTCAAGCTATCCGAGGGAAGAGCTGGGCCTACAGGTACTGACCACCACACCTGGCTAAGTTTTTATTTTGGGGAGAGACCAGGGTCTCACTGTGTTGCTCAAGCTGGGCTCAAATTCCTGGGCCCAAGCAATCCTCCAGCCTCAGCCTCTTGAAGTGCTGGGATTATAGCCACTACACCCTGCGAGAGCCCAGACTTCGAACAACAAACATCTAGCAATTCAAATCAACCCCAACTCTGCCATATACTATGTGATTAAATTTCTTAAACTAGTTTTCTTCACATAACACAGCAGCAACAGTTGTGAAGACAAAATATTTAGAAAGCACAGCTCCCAGCAAATAGTAATTGTTTAGTAATGACAAATACATATAGAATAGAATGGGGGTGAGAACTGCAAACTCAAATACTTAGAATGTACAAGCAAAGAACATGACTGAATAAAGAGGTCCTGGTGTAGAAAGTTATTGCAAAACATGAGAAATACATTGCAAAATCATATATATACAGAGTTCAGAATATATGTATATACATACACTCACACACACACACACAGGGTTCAGAAGCTACTGGCCATTTTGTACAAAGCAAACTGGACAGTGTCCTCCCCCATCTAACTGGGGAAGGACTTAGCTCTAATCAACTGTTGCCAAGTGTAAAATGTGAGGTCTACTCTTGCCGTACCTTCTGATTTTTTAAGAGGGCAGAAATGTCAATTCTATATAAAATTTCTCATCTTTGAAATGTTTACAATTAACACAAAGGTTTACTACCACAAAGGCTAAACAAAACATATCTGCAAACCATTGTACAAACTCAGAACTAAACCTTTTACAAAATATACCACATAAGTTTTTAATTACTAGTAGCCAACATACTCTAAGGTACACAAAATAGTTTTCACTTTAGTTTTATGTGTAAAATATTTCAAAATGAAATCACTGAAACACAACACTGTATCTTCTATATAATGCTGAATTCTGAAGTGACCAATGTTTTAGACATGGCTTTCTAAATAAACTTTCCCCAGCAAAAGAAACTATCAGGTTACCAAAACATTTGGGGTTTACCACCAAACCCAATACAAAAGCTGTACTAGTGATGCTAGTCTTGGCTCATATCACATTTTTAGAAAACCTGTCCTGTCTACAGATCCTAGAGAAAGAAGTGGTTGCATTTACCAAATCTAATCTAACCAGGACAGGCAAATCAAGTCTCCAGCCCTCCTGAGTATATGTATCTGGCATACTGAATCAGTCATACAGGTATGGGCACTAAAGCTGTAACTGGTCGTGTGGGTTCAGAAGCCACTGGACATTTTGTACAAAGCAAGCAGAGAATGAAAGTAAGCAGAAAGGAGAACAGAAGAAATATGCAGAGTGGAAATGAGAGACAATGTAACGTGAGGCAGACCAAGACATACAGAGAGATACAGACACACAAAGAATAACACCCTAACAAGAGCACTCCTATTATGGTTGGGCTGAACCTTATTTCCATGAGACACATCTGTATCTCCTTTTACTTACGCTACTTTGAAGGGATTTCTAGTCCTGCAAACAATTTCTAAGAAGGTAAGACCAAAGGAATTTAATTAGCATTAATCTGAAGAATAGTCATACATTAAGGTGCACGTTGTAATCCCTAGAGTAATCACTTAAAAAAAAAAACCACTGCAAATAAATTTTTAAAAACAGAAAAAAAGAATTTAAAACGGTGTAACTGTAATTTTTCTATTTAACACAAGAAGCAGTAAAGGAGGAAAAGAGGAACAAAAAGGACATTTGATTCAGAAAACCAACAGCACAGTGGCTGGTGGTATCAGTCCCAGCCCTATCAATAATTACATTAAATATGAATAAACATCACAAAGATAGAGATTCCAAAACAGGATAAGAGATCTAACCATATGCTGTCTACAAGAGATATATATTAGATTCAAAGACACGAATAGGTTTAAAAGACTGAAGAAAGATATGCCATGCAAACACCAATCAAAAAAGGCTGGGATATATTATTACGAGATAACAGATTTCAGAGCAGAGAAAATTAAGAAGGACAAAGAGACATTTCAAAATGATAAAGTCCCATCAGGAAGATACAGCAATTATTATACAAACATGTGCACACCTATGAACAGAATCTCAAAATACATAAATACAAAAGCTAACAATAGAAAAAAATAGACAATAAAAGTAGATAAAGACTACACTGCCAATAATTGATAGAAGTAGACAGAAAACCACAAAGATATGGAACTGTACAACCCTATCAACCGACTTGACCTAACTTGACATTTATAGAATTCTTCATCCAACGACAGCAAAATACACATTCTTTTCAAGCCCACTAGGAATATTTTTCAAGATATACCACATGCTAGGCCACAAAACAATTAATTTAGAGAACTGAAATCATACAAAGTATGTTTTACTCCAAGGGAGTTAAATTAGAAATCAACAAAATAAAATGTGGAAAATTGAGAATTAATCTACATACTTCTAAATCTATGGGTCAAACAAATCACAAGGGAAATTAGGAAATATTTTGAACTGAAAACACAAATATCAAAATCTACTAGACATAGCTAAAACAATACTTAGAAATCTGTAGCCTAACTAAATACCTGTACTGCAAAAAAAGAAAGATCTCAAATCAGAGGAGAAAAAACTTCATGAAGCCAGAAGTTACTTCTTCAACAAGATCATAACCAAAAGGAGAAAGGGGCCGGACGCGGTGGCTCACACCTGTAATCCTAGCTCTCTGGGAGGCCGAGGCGGGTGGATTGTTTGAGTTCAGGAGTTTGAAACCAGCCTGAGCAAGAGCGAGACCCCGTTTCTACTAAAAATAGAAAGAAATTAATTGGACAACTAAAAATATATAGAAAAAACTAGCCGGGTATGGTGGCGCATGCCTGTAGTCCCAGCTACTCAGGAGGCTGAGGCAG
>CAUYSK010003128.1:0-11984 GCA_963575035.1 Avahi laniger
TCAGCCTAGCTCACAGCAACCTCAAACTCCTGGGCTCAAGCAATCCTACTGCCTCAGCCTCCCAAGTAGCTGGGACTACAGGCATGAGCCACCATGCCCAGCTAATTTTTTCTATATATATTTTTAGCTGTCCAAATAATTTCTTTCTATTTTTGGTAGAGATGGGGTCTCGCTCTTGTTCAGGCTGGTCTCGAACTCCTGAGCTCAGAATGATCCGCCCGCCTCGGCCTCCCAGAGTGCTAGGATTACAGGCATGAGCCACCGCGCCTGGCCAAGAGACAAATCTTAAAGCATGAAATGGTGAAAGAGCTAAAGTAAAATACATGAAAATATTCCCTCTACCTTTTTTGGACTTAAAAGTTTCCTTCACCTTGCACTGGTGGAAGTATGTTCCAAAGAGGGAAAATATAACCGTTCCCTTTACCTTGCGTCGTTCCATGCATAACACCAAAGGCAGATAGAACGGAAACCTGCGTTGACTCGGCTGTGGGAAACATGACAATGGCCACCCCGACATGTCCGTGGCCTAATGCTTGGAATTCGTGAATACGTTAGGCTACATGGCAAAGGGGAATTAAGGTGTCTAATCAGTTGACCTTACAATAGGGAAATTACCCTGGAATACCCGGTGGGCCTCGGGTAACCACAGGCCCTGAAGGGGGGAAGAGGAAGGAGCGGGAAGAGCCGGGGAGGGCAGCACGAAGGGACGCGGCCTATGTCGCTGGCTCGAACACGGAGGGAGGGCCGCCAGCCAGGGGACGTGGCGACCTCCGGGAGGGCGCAAAGGCGAGGGAAGGGCGTCTCCCCTAGAGCGTCAGAAAGGGCTGCAGGGCTCGATTTCAGCCCACTCAGACCCATTTTGGATTCTGGCCTCCAGAACCGTAAGGGACTACATTTATGATTTTAAAGCCACTGTGTGTGTAATTTGTTACAGCAGCGATAGGAAACGAATCCACCGAGTACATAAAAATAAAGCACGTCTGTACATCAAAGTAGAATAAAGTAACAGGCAAGCGGGCGGCGACGGCAGCCGTCCCTGCGGCCCAGCGCTGCGGTCCGCGGACCCACGTGGGGACCGTGCCCCCGCGGCTGCCTGTGGGTCGTTGGCAGGGACAGCGGAGGCGACGCTTGTGTGGCACCCTTGGGACAGCAGGCAGTGTGGCGTCAAAAACGGAACCTCCAGGATTTCTCCTGCTACATGGGACGCTCAGCTCCCGTCTCGTCTGAAGCACTGACCCTGTCACAGGAGTCGCAGGAGGGAGGGGACGGTCTGCTCTGCGTCGTCCTCAGCTTTTGCGAAGGAGGCGACGCTACCAAAAGCTCAAGGAGCAGAAGTAGAGTCGGAGGGCGGAGAGGTTTGCTCAGGTCGCCACGGCTGAGCCCTGTTTACACGGACAACACAACTTCCGCCGAGATCCGGAAGGTCCTCCCGACAACAGCCGGCTGCTTCCAGAGCAGGTGACGATGGCTGGAGAAAGGAGGGTGGGTTGGAGAGAGAGGTACCTCTGCGGGCCACGTGGGCAAAAACTATACAACGGTGTGACAGCTCGTCAGCTGAAATTTTTTGAAGGAAATGTGAATTTTTGAGACTTTGTTCTGATCTGCTGCCAGAACTAAAGACCTATTTTCAAAGGTTTTTTTGGGCTTAAAAACAAACCCATAGCAATGGCTTGGAACCCATTCACCATCATTATACTTTTTTGCAGATTTCTTAGTGGGAAAAAGATTGGACAGAATAGAGTCATCTGAAGTGAGCTCACAAAAGAAAGAAAAGAAAAAACCTTTGCCTGTCACATTCTCCTAATGAGGAAAAATCTGTTATAAGGTGTTTGCTTGGTTACTGTTTACTGAGCCTTAAACCACCAACTTTGTATCGAGAACTTTATTTGTTTAAGGTACCATTAATAGTTAGCTTGAAAACAGGGCCACAAAATATTGGATTGGAAATTTTATATCATACTATAGAGATAAAAGCAATAGCAGATGCAAATGATGTAATATGTTCAGTAATAATGTTGTTATTGTTAGTAGTAACAATAGCTTACAAATTATAAAAAATGAATATGAAGTTGTACCTAGTACTTAAACAATTAAATTTCCTTTACACATACCGATGGGCATTTAACATCTGATTGTCATTTAATGAGAACCTCATTTAGGGTATAAAATAAATGAGACTAGAGATATTTTGGCTTTGTAAATCAATGTTTTTACATACTGGTTTTGTTAGATTTATTTTTCCATCAGCCAAAGCATTTCTTAAACACTAACTCCTTTTCCAACTAAGCAATCTGTAAATAAATTCCAGATCCTTTTAGTTATGTTGAATGTATTTAATGTTTCCTCCTGGAGTTTGTCTTCATGTACATCAAGATACAGGTTGTCTTCCCATGTTTTAAATGTATGATTGTGTTTTGCATATTTTATTAGTTGTTTAAGAAAGGTTAATGCCATCTAGGAATAAATAGTTTTTATAAAATAAAGAACAAACACAAACAAAATAAAAACAGACAAATGACAAACTGCACGTGGCAGATAAAAGGTTAATAACCTCCACATATAAAGAACTTTTTCAAATACGGAAATAAAAACATCTAAAACATTAAAAAATGCACAAAGGACACAAACAAATAATTCACTGTTTAGACACACAAAGAGCCAACAACAGATGAAAAATATTCCACCTCAGTAATCAAAGAAATGTAAAATAATTCAATAACAAAATACTTTTCCCTTATCAAATTGGCAAAAATGAAAATTTAGGAGAGAAAATTTTATGCCTATGACTGTACAGAAAAATGTGCCTCATCGATACAAGCATAAATTATAACATTTCCAGAGAACGATTCAGTACAGTGTGTCATGAGCCTTAAAAATGTTTTTACTTTTTGGCATAGCAATGTCATTTCTAGAAATGTACCCTAAGAAAATAATCAGAAACACAATAAAATTACATACCAAAAATATTAACTACAGAAGTAAAAAGAAAAATTCAGTGTTTAAATTGTCGTGTAGGGGAATGTTTAAATTATGGTACACCTATTAATGTTATTCATTTTTTAAAGTTTTAAAAAAATCATTATGTAGAAAACTATCCTAGCATAATGTTAAGCATGGTTCCAAATTTGTTTTAAAATCCCATGCAATGTATACAGAAAAAAAGAAAGGAAGGAAAGTGGGGAGAGAGAGGGAGAGAGAGAGAGAGAAAGGAAAGAAAAAAACAAATCCTAGCAGTAGTTACCATTGGATCTGAGGGTTACAGATGGTTTTAATTTTCCTTTTTAAATATTTTCTCCATATTCCTAACTTTATACAATATCATGGTTGCTTTAGAACCAGAAAATAGAAAAATTATTCTGAGTATAAAAACCAAGCTCTCCAAACCGTGGCACAACACAGAATTGTAACAGTACATATTGGCACTTAGAGAAGTTTGTTTTAAAAGTGACTCAGCTGTCCCTGAATAGGGTTTCCCAGGCAACCTCTCCGTGGTTGCCAATACAGAATGCTACCTATAGGGGTAGAATCACCCTCTTGGAAGGTTCTGAGACCTGCCCCTCTTTAAAAGAATAATGAGTTGTCTGCTCGGATAAGTGTCTGGTTTGAATTTCCTTGATGGAACTACATACCTACTGCCCGGTTTCACTGCCAGAGGAAAATTGCTCTCTCCCTTAATGAAAAGTCAATGAAGCTGAAAGAAATCTAGTTTCTTGGATTTGGGGGTGGCAGCCGGAAGACAGGTAAGCATTCTTAAATATGGAGGAAACTCACCTAAGCACTGAGCGAGGGGCCAGTTGTCAGAATGAACCTGAAATTCCCATGGCACCTGCTATGGGGGGTGGTCGACAGGGGCTCTGGTCACCGTCTCCTAATTTGAGATCAGAGGGGTGAATGAGCGAACGTGACCGCTATTGCAAATGGAAAATTTCTCTTATCTCTTTGTAAATAATAGCAACTTATCCTGAAACCCCATCTTTTTGTGTGTTTAGAATCGCTTATCGGTGGGGGCTGGCCCAGGTGATCTGCTGAAGGTTCTTTCTTTAAAACTGTATTCATTCTACTTCCTAAATCCATGTGGAGCCCAGGCTACATGTAAGGAATGGTGCTGGAGAGCCTGCAGGCACGCACAGGTTCTTACAACCCAGCAGCAATGGGAAACTCTAAAAATATGAAAAGTTCAATAGCTCAAGACTTAGATGACTGCAAGATACAAAAAAAAGTGGCAGGCACTAAGTGCGTATTTAACTGCTGAGTACAATCATTACAGTGTCTTACATTTATTTAGCCCTTGTGTACCAGGTAAGGGGAGAAAAAATTGCTTAATATTTTTCCACATTTGCTTTCTTATCTGGCTCTCTCTTTCTGTCTACACACACACACACACACACACACACACACACACACACACACACACACTCTCTCTCTCTCATCTGGCTGCAGTATTTGAGAGTTAGATACAAATATAACTCAATATCCCTAAATACATCAGTATGAGTCTCTTGATCATAAGGACATTTTCTACATACCAGCAATTAACATTGATGCAATAAGATCATACTCGAATTTTCCAAATTTTCCCAATAATGTCTTCTGTAGATTTTTTCAACTCCAAGGTCCTGTGCAGGAGTACTCACTGCATTTGGTAGTCATGCCTCTTCCGTCTCTAATCCGTGTAAAATCCATTTAAAATCTGTTAGGGCACCAAAACTGCTAAAGCACTTTGATGGGCTGCATTTTCCAGGAAGAACTCTCATACACTGGGATATGTCTCCCATAAGAGCAGCCTCTGGGCTTCAGCTGTGTGAATTTCTGGCTATAGTGTCTAGGCCACTCCTTGGACTCTCAGCCCGGCTGTGTTGACATGCCAGCTGTTCCCATGGCTGGCTGTGGCCGTGCTGTCTTAGCGTCTGCTTTAGCTGCAGTGCCCTGTTATCATTCCAGGCAACTTGCACGTCCTTGTCTTTTCTCCTGGAATAGGAGGCACTAGGAGGTCTTTTCATCAATATGTCTTTCCTCATTGAAGAGGTAAATTATACCTCGCCCAGCTCCTCATTGTCCTTACGTGTCCTTGTTGTGAGTGGGCCGTTGCTGTTGGGTCCACAGACATGTTGCCATTGAGTACTGATTGCTTGAGTGCTTTTAGGGAATAAATTTCAAGCTCGAACATGTTGAGTCCCCCAGACTAACGTCGAGTGGCAGTCCCTCCTAAATGGACTTTGTTCTGGGCAAGTCCTTGCACTTCTCATAACCACTCCCTTTGGACTTCTGGCTTTCCCTTCTGAGGAACGTAAGCCCACTGAATCACGCTGAATTCTTTCCCTTTGTCGGTGACTCAGGGTCCCAATTACCCATCCATGACCTTATGGTTTTCCACCCACAATAAGAGAGGAAATAGCTATTCTTATACATAATATTATAACAGATGGGACCTGCAGAGGATAAACTTCTATTATTATACCCTAGTACCATTCTTAAATCTTCATGATTGCCATTAATGGCCAAGTTTACTTCTTAAAATAAACTTTTAGTTTTGGAACAGTTTGAGGCTTATAGAAGTGATCACATAATTCAGATCGTTATTAATGAGTATACTCTGAGTTTGACCAGGTGATGCCACTGCACTCTCTCTACCCAGGGTGACAGAAAGAGACTCTGCCTCAAAAACAAAAAAGAAAGAAAGAAAAAAACTCTATACTATTAAATACATTAAATAATAACTCTGTATTCCCCCTTCCCCACCAGCCCCCCAGTAACCTTTATCCTACTTTCTGTTTTCATGAATTTGCCTATTCTAGGTACCTCGTACACGTGGAATCACATGATATTTGTCTTTCTGTGTCTGGCTTGTTTTATTTAGCATGATGTTTTGAAGGTTTATCGATGTGGTGGCATGTATCGAATTTTGTTCCTGTTTAAAGCTGAGTAATATTCCATCATACATATATACTGTGTGTTTTCTTCTCATCTATTCGTGTCCATCTGGGTTTCCACCTTTTGGCTATTGTGAATAATGCCGGTATGAACACAGGTGTACAAATATCTGTTTTGGTCCCTGCTTTTAATTCTTTTGGGTTTGCTGAACCATATGGTGATTCTATGTTTAACTTTTTGAGGATCTGCCAATCTGTTTTCCGCTGTGGTCAGCTCACTTCTTGGCTCTTCACAAGAGAAGGAGGTTTTGGCAAACAGAGTCCATTTGCCCAAGGGCCTTCTGAGTGAAAGCTAAAAGACCATATTTATTCCCTTGCTCTAAGCTTCTCACTGTATCAAGATTATCTTAGATGTTCCATTTAACAATGATTTATTAACTCCCTTCCCCTCAGCAGCAATCTCACCCTCTTTCATGTATCATTAATTTTAATCCAACTCTTTCCCTCTAAAGTAGGCCCCTCTGGTTCAGCCACTGGGCTAGTCCCTATTGCTGGTAGCAACCTGAGACCTCGAAGGGCATCTCCCAGTTCAGAGGGTCTGACTGGGTAAGTGCAGAGAAATACAACCATCCTGTCCATTAGGCAACAAAACATTTTCAACAGTTAGCTCCAACTTGATGGGCTTTGGGAAAAAGACAATCGGTTCCATCGATCTCTTTGGAATTCTTGCAGTTAGGTGCAAATTAATAGACATGGTGCCTTGTTGTAGAATATTACCAGCTCTGGAGCCCTTCATTGGAGTTTCAGTGCAGAGACCACCAGGCCCAGTGTTGGAAAAGACAATTGTGGTCAAGCAGAGAAGACTCGCTTATAAGTGCCTCTGTTGTTACCCCTCCCGTCCTCCCCAATTCCACCACAAAAGCATAACAATTTATCCAAAGAGACCTACTGTTATTCCTTAAACAAGTTAAGTTGCAAAACAAGATGCTGGAAGGTTGCAAGCCAGCTGCCAATCCTTGGTCACACATGTACCCCATATTTTTAAGGAGGCGTTTTAACTGCCTATTCCAATTTTCTATTAATCCAAGACTTTGAGGGTGATAGGAGTGTGGTAAGTCCATCGAATGTGCTGGTTCTTTGCCCACTGTTGCACGGCATGGGCGGTGGAGTAGAGTGTCTTGATCTGAGAGAAAGTGACCGAGAGGGCCAAGCTGGTGCAATCCTCTGCTGTATAGTGTGAGTGGCTGCTTTAGCCCACAGGCTTCAGCCATCGTGTCAAAGTCAAACATGGAACATGAGCCAAGCCCTGTCGGTGTCCATTTGAATGCTCTTGGAGAAATAGGCAAATGGCAAATATGATCTACTTGCCAGCTGTGGGCGGGACCTCCTCCCCAGGAAATACTTCCCAGAACTAATAGCAAACGTTGCTTTTTGTTTTGGTAAACAGGACAATTTTAGCAACAGTTTGAGCTTGAGCAGGGCTGGCAGTGTATGTTGTTTGGACCCTCACTGCTTGGCTTGAGTGCCCCAGGAATAAGTTATTGTCACTCATTTCGTGGACCCAAATTGTCACTCCATGAGATTGAACTGGGGCATCAACTCGTTGATTCTGGCCACCTTCGGACCCTGGCATAAAATTTTTTTTGGTGAGTGTCAACATGCACTGCTTTGATTTGCTTTTTAAATCCCCAGAGATTTCCCGAGAGCAATAGTCCACATGGGGAGCCCTGTTAATGTCCCATTACCTAAGAACTCACTTAAACCAAATTGCGAGTCCATTGGCAAGAGTCGGCATACAGCCAACGGATGGGTTTACCCGTGTCTAGTTCTCTGTCACCGTCAGGAATGTAGCCTATGGGGTCAGCTTGTTCATATCGTCTTCCCCAAGGGTTTTGCCAATCCACCGGCCTCAAGGTAGCTGCTTTCCATGTTGAGTCTCGGCCTTTGACTCTGGAACTGTCATCTGTGAGCCAGGCCAATTGCCCGGAATCCTTGGGCAATTGATTGAAAGGAGGGGTCCATACAGCAACAGCGGCCAGCAAGTCCCTGGGTAGTTCCACAGTAGGTCCCAGGAGGAAAGAGGCTACAGGTGTCCGAGTACAATAAGCATCACTGGTAGCGTGCTCCTGCATAGACTGTTTCCATGTTCTCGTGGAACTCCTTCCTTTGGACATTTCTGTCTGTACTAGAAGGCTTTTATTGACATCACCCATGACATGATGGGTATTTCAGGTCTTAATACAATTTTGTGTCCTTCAGGTATTGGGACAGGTATGTGCCCAATAACAAGACAATAACTATTCTCCAAACAGAGTATGAAGGAAAGCAGAATCTAGTCAATTAGTCCAAAAGCTCAGAGGTTGCCACTGAGCAGTAGCTATAGGAAGAGTGTGGGTGGCCAACACCTGTCACGTTATTTCAGTGGTGGGATCACATGGTCCTAATGGAGTGAATTGATCTATAGCCTTCTTCAGGTCTAAGATATGTGTTGCTGTTCAGGCCAAAGATGATCTCTTAGCCAGGCATGGAGGTGCACACCTGCACTCCCAGCTACTCAGGAGGGTGAGATGGGAGGATAGCCTGAGCCCAGGAATACGAGGCTGCAGTGAGCTGTGATCGCACCACTGCACTCCACCCTGGGTGACAGAGCGAGAGTTCATCTCCATAAAAAAAAAAATATATATATATATATATATGTATACACACACACATATGTGTATATATATATACACATACACATATATATATATATGTAAAGAACAAAAGAAATAATAACAAAAATGGCCTCTTTTCTCGATGATTTTATGGATTGAGACTAATAGTATTTCTAAGTGAGGGATATAATTTCTCCAAAAGCCAAATTAGGCCCACTAGGCATTGAGCTTCTTGTTCAATGTGAGGAGCGAGGAGTGACAATGACTTATTCCTAGTGGTCTGCGTGCAGTAGGTCATAGATCACCGCAATCCATGTAATTCCCCCAAGTCTAGTCTGTGTGGGCCTTGTATTTTTGCAGTTAATCGACCATCCCTAATCAGTCATAGGATTTAAGACATTAATAAGGTTGTTTGTAGCTTGAGCCTCACTCAGTCTCACAGATAAACATATCATCATCGATATAGCATATTTAGAACAATGTCCAGCTTATCAGCACTAGGTCCCACCTTTCCAGGTCGCGACACTACTCAAGAGAGTTCAAATATCATTCAAGGAACACAGTACATGTGCATTGTAGACTGTTGCACATGAACGCAGGTTATTATTGGCTCTCCCTAGCAACTGACAGTGAGAAACATTGACTAGCTAGATCAATTATAGAATACGTCTCTTTCAGTTAGAATAGTCTACACCATATGGGGCACTTCTGAGGCTTTTGAGGGTGCTGTTTTGTTGAGCCCCCTGTAGCCTACTGCGCGTGTCTGTGGTCTGTCAGCCTTTCCCACTGGCCACAGCCGGGTGTCCTACTGTGAATTGGTGGGTACTGATAAACCTGCATCTAATGTTTCCTTAATTAGAGCAAGAATTCATTGTTGCTCTTCAGGTCTCCGATATTGTTTCAAATTTATTGTTTGAATTGGTTTGGGTAATTCTAAAGGCTCCCATTTTGCAGGTTCAGTTGGACAAAAATGCACGTTATTCCTTATTTCATTTTACCCAGCAGGGGGAGGAATTTCCATTCAGACTTTACCTCTGTACCCATTAAGCATTCGGGTAAGGGAGACACCATCGCAATATGCCTTTTAGAAAATCACAAATTCCAACTTTTAACCAGACTTTAACTTTGGTGCCTTCCGCAGTAGCATCCCCATATGCCCCTGCATTAATTCTATTGCCTGAGGGGGCTCATTAGCAGGCCTGGGCAGGACCGTGCACCGTGTTCCTGTACCCAGTGAACTTACAAGAATTCCTTCTCAACCTTGGACCGTTTCACTCACACATTTGCGTTTGCGAAAGGTCTTGGGAACCCCACTGGGAGCTGGATCAAGAGAGCCCGGCCTTCGTGTCAATCTTCTTCCTTCATTACCAACTTCGATTTTTTTTTTTAATAAGGAATGTCGCTTTATTTTTAGATTTTGAAACAATCTCACTGTTAAGGCAGATTTGCAAGTATAAGACAAAGAATTCCTGCCTTAATGTCAAAAGTGGGTATTTTGGCTTCTGATGCTGTAGGTTTATTGGAACCTTTTTCTTTCTGAAAATTTTCTAAGCCTTGGAATTTTACATCCTAGAGAGTTTGAGAAGACTTAGTTGTGGGAATCCCAGATTCCTATAAAATGCTATCAAGGTTTTAGTAGCACTTTGTCAATTTCCTCCTTTCTCATGCCATTTAAAAATTAACTGTTTAAAGATTTCCACATAAGAGCCTGAATTTTTACCCTGTCTTGGTTTGATTTTCTTTCTTATATAAAGCTCTAACCTTTTTAAAAAACAGTTTTGTTTAGATATAATTCACTTACCGTATAATTTACCAAATTAAAGTATACACTTCAATGGTTTTTAGTATATTCACAGAGTTGTGCAACTATTGTCACAATGTTTTTTTGAGAGTGGATCCAAAATTTTTTGTTTGTTTTTGAGAGTAGATCTCAACACAATCAATTTTGAACATTTTCATCACTCCCCAGAGAAACCCTGCTCGACTTGAGTCACCACCTCTCGATTGATTTCCTGATTACTTCCCACCCATCCTGGGCAACCCAACCACTGATCTACTCTCTGTCTCCATGGATTTGCCTATCTGGGCATTTCCTAGAAATGTGATCATATATGATCTTTTCTGAATGGCTTCTTTTACTTGGCATAATATTTTCACTGTTCACCCATGCTGTAGCATGGGTCAGTTCTTCATACCCTTTTATTGCTGAATTATATTCCATTGTATGGATTTACCACATCTTGTTTATCCATTCATCAGTTGATGAATATTTGTTTCCACTTTTTGGCTATTATGATGCTGCTATGAACATTTGTGTAACAGGTTTTTGTTTGGATATATGCTTTCAATTTTCTTGAAAACATATAACTCTAGGAGTAGAATTGCCAGATCAAATGGTAACTCTATGTTTAACTTTTTGAGAAACTACCAGACTGTTTTCGAAAGTGGCTATATCATCTAACCTTTATTTATTTATTTTTTTAAATTTGAAATTCCCTATAAGGTAGCTAGGATAAAAGATTTGAGGCTGCCTCTAACATTCTCCTGAGGTCTCAATAGCTAAGACACATATGGTGCCCATGCTGGTGGGACACCTTTAATTACAGTATGAGTCATAGCCTGAGTGAGGGACATCCCATTAGGGAGCTTGGTTCTGTTGTTACATAGACAGTTCAATACTGCCTGCGTCTGCAGTGTGTCCGCAGCTTCAGATGCATTGACCATTTGTATGACAAGGAAGAACCTGTGGAATTATCCTTCTCTGAGCATGTATGATGGATCCTTCTGCTAATTCGATCTAATAATCAAGGGGCTTCTCCATGAACCAGCTCCACAAAGGAAGTGGCCAATAGGGGACACGGCATGGGTCAAAATATTCCCTCTCTGCTCAGCAGTGTTCAAAGCCAGAGATACTGCTCCTTATTCTAAAATTCTCAGGACCCATTTTAACAAAAGTTTATCGGGGTGATGCCTGTAATGATCAACAATATGGGTCAATTTGGCTGGGCGTGGTGGCTCACGCCTGTAATCCTAGCACTCTGGGAGGCCGAGGGGGGCGTATTGTTTGAGCTCAGGAGTTCGAAACCAGCCTGAGCAAGAGTGAGACCCTGTCTCTACTGAAATTAGAAAGAAATCAATTGGATAATTAAAAATATATAGAAAAAATTAGCCAGGCATGGTGGCGTATGCTTGTAGTCCCAGCTACTCGGGAGGCTGAGGCAGGAGGATCGCTTGAGCCCAGGAGTTTGAGGTTGCTGTGAGCTAAGCTGACGCCATGGCAGTAACTCTAGCCCGGGAAAAAGAGTGAGACTCTGTCTCAAAAAAAAAAAAAAAAATGTACAATTGATATGTATGCTGAATTCATAGAAAAGGAAAAAAGAAATGGCTTTGAAAATATGAGAGTATTAATGTTACTGTTAATAAGAGAAATTAAAAAATGAAAATGTAGAACTACAGGTAA
>CAUYSK010003131.1:0-33236 GCA_963575035.1 Avahi laniger
ATGTGACAACGATTTCTTTACCTTAACCGGGACACTACACCCACACGTACTCACCATTAACGTGGTATTAACTGATCACCTTATATGTGCACATATACGAATAACACCTTGTGTTTGTCCGGCGGGGGGGTGGGGGGGGGGTCCACGGGCCCGGGTATATGCGCACACAAAGAGTGCGATGCGCACCACCCGAGGGACGGATGCACTTGAAACTAGGACTTGTGGGGGGAGGGGGGTAAGGGCAACATACGTAACCTAAACATCTGTACTCCCATAAAATCCTGAAACAAAACAAAACAGGACACTGTCTCCTAGAGTTTGAATCTGGATTGGAGAGATCAAAAGAGAGAGAATAAAAGACGTTAGAGCTCATTTATTCCTGTGGCATCACCCAGATGAAACAGCTGGGAAGTTCTTGCTACCCAGAGCCCTAGAGTTGCCCCAGCTCTGATCTCTTCTCAGCCTGGTCCCTTGGCTTTCCTGTGGATTCTGCGACTAGTTCAATATCTTTTCAAAAATTGTTTTCTTTCACTTGTTAGAGTCAAATTCTGCTATCTGCAACCAAAAATATTTAACTCATAAAATATTTAAAACATTTATATAATTTTTCTAATACCAATTTATAACAGAAAACTCAAAACTTTATAAGCTAGGTACAACTAATGTTAACATTTTAGCATTTCCTTCGTTTGTTCTAAATATTTCTTTTTAAATAAAAGAAATAAGTATTTCTTTTAAATATTAAGTATAAAAGAACTAGAGTAACTTTATATCAGACAAAAGGAACTTGAAGAAATATTACTAGAAACGAAGAGGGCCATTTCATAATAAAAGGTTCACAATTCAAAAATGAAATTAAGAAAACAATTCCATTTGTAATAGCATCAAAAAGAATAAAATACTTAAGAATAAATTTAACAAAGTCAAACCAACTCTTTTAAAAAAGATGAACTAGTTTTGTCAACATGGATAAGAATATTAAAAGAAAATGACTTTGTCTTTTGGTACTTAATGCAGTTACTGAAGAACTTAAGTATATCTGGCCCCATTCCTTCCTTGAGGAAACTTTAGTTGTTTGTTTTTAGTTCTAGTAATTATTTCCAAAGCTTTAATATACTCATGCTGTTTGAGTTATTAACTTTTAAACTCCTCTTTTCACTTCCTGCTACATAGATGAGGCAGTAGCTCACCACCACCTCTGTTCCCCAGACCCCTGCAATTTCTTATACTTAAAATATCATTTGTTTTTTATAAATTTAAATATTTATTTAGACCTATATTTCTTGTTCCACCAGTTTTGACAGTATCTCCTCTCTCACAAAATAATTTCGTAAAGATTCTTCCTCTATGTTCCTATCACTCCCTTCTCCTCTGAACTTGCCAGCTTTTCTATTTTGTCAAGATTAACTTTTATATTCAGGTCTGGAAAAACTGTTTTGTTTACTAATCGATTCTTATAGGTAAAATAAGTGAACCATGTTTAAATTATTTCTAGGTAAACACTGCTCACTGTGGCACCTAGAAGATTAATATGATTAATTTTCTCTCTGTTGTTCCAGTATTGCAACCCTCATGAATGAGAGAATCAGGAGATAACACCCACAGCAGCAGCCTGAATTTTCCCTAGTCCTACCAACTTTTGAACCTATTTATTACTTTTAGGGTAAACTGCTATAACAAAGAGAACCTAAAACACAATGGATTAAATGAAGTTAACTTATCTCTCTCGCATAAAACAGACTAGTGCTAAGTGTATCAAGGTTGGTAGAACGGCTCTGTATTGCACGGTCTTCTAAGGACGGAGGTTCCTTCCATTCTGTTGCTCTCCCGTGGGTACTCTCCTCACCCATATGGCTGGAGCTGGCTCACCTCTGCATCTGCGTCCAGCCTGCTTGATGGGGGAAAGCCCACAGCAAGTGGCTTCGCGTTTTAGCTAATGATTTAGAAGTAACACGTATCATTTGTGCACATCCCATTAGCTTAACCTTAGACACACAGCCACACTTACTGCAAGGGAAGCTGAGACACAAGGACTAGCTTAGGCTATCATGTACGCAACCTACAACCTGGGGTTCTCCTCCTAAAAGGAAGAGGAAAAAATAGACATGGCAGACAATTTGCAACCTGACCAAGACTGTTCTGAAAATACTTTGGAATAAGTCACCAAGGTCCTCTAAATGCCAAGTTCAATCAGCATTTATGCTATTTGAACAGTGATGAGAGTCAGTCTTATTCCTAACCCATTACAGCCTTAACTCTCAAGACAGTATTATATCAACATTACCTGTTGGTCTGGCCTGCCTCTCCTTCCTCCTGCGTCAACTCCTTCCACTCTCTTGCCCCACCTTTATTTTCTCTCTGCCTGTCTTTTACATATTGGTATTCTCCAGGGCTCTGCTCTTCAGCATTTTTCACGACTTGCTGAAGACACTTTTCCCTAATCATCTCATCCATGTTCGGCCTTTACCCTCAACCTGAGGACTGGCTTTGAGACTTAACCTGCTTTAAGTGTCGTAAATACCTCAAATTCACCCTCTCCTTAAAACGAACCTGTAGTCTTTACCTACAAACTTGGCCCTTTCTCAGTACTATTATGATGCCTACCACCCCCTTCCAGGAAATGTGGAGACGCTATGCAGTTCTTGTTTACTTTCAAGTCTTTAGACTATACTATTCTTAACATTTCCCATCTGTCCTTGCTTCTCCGATGCTATCATGACTTTCTTACTTCAGGATATCCATATAATCATTCTGACTGCACAGCTTTCTACCTTTTTTAAAATTTCTTAGACCACTACTCCACATCTTTCTGGATGATCTTTCTTAAAATGGCAAGTCTGATCATACTACTCACCTATCTAAAAGCCTTTAATGGCATCCTCGCGAAAGAGATGAAGATAAATAACACGACACACAAAAGCATAATCTGTTCACTACCTATACCTCCTGTAGACATATTTCTTGCTAAATCCTTTCTACCCTACAGTGTAGCTATGCTGAACAATCTACCATTCCCAAATATATCGCTGTCTCTATTTCTTGTCCCTGTGACTCTTCTCATTGTTGCTTCTGCTTGGAATGGTACCCCCATTCCTTAGTAAACTCTTAGACTCTTAATAAGTTTCTAAGGTTTGCCCAAGTGTGAACTGCTTTATGAAATAACAATGGTACCTGGAGCTGTAACGACATCTTCATTCATAACATAGCTAACCTCTTGACTGCCAAGACCATATGTGCCCTCTTCTTCCCTCAGGTCCTAATGTATTACACATAACTTCTGTCACAGCAACCACAATGCTTAATGCACTGGTTGTTTTACACATTTGTTTCCCTTCACTAAAGATGCTGATGGCAGTGACCAGCCTTATTAGTCTTTGCATTTGCATTCCCAATGCCTTGAACAGGGCAAACAAGAGGCAATCAATAAAAAGTTTATGAAATTATTTGATATAGATAGGAACTAAAAATATGTACTTAGGGACTACATATGATTATAGTATTATTCATTAAAGACACACTGCTGTGAATAGATCAACAACCTATTCCACTGTGAACAAGTTGCCTACTAACACACAATGTAAAATATTTAACTTATTTTCAGGTAATCTTAACATTGAAGACCCTTTAGTTCTGACATCTGATTAGAATCAGGACTAGGTTCATTTGCCTATATTTAGAGTATGATTCAGGGGATAAAGTTTTCTGGAGGAAGAAAAAGTTGTTATGGCCATGTTAAAGTGGCCCACGTAGACAGACAGGCTGTTTGTCATTCTAGAGAATACAAGTTTTAAGGCACTACAAGTAGTTCAATGATCTTCAGAAGTCACCCTTTTAGAAAATCAAGTAATATTTGATAGCATGTGGTAGAATATGTGGAATGTTAAAAAAAAATTCAAGTCTTGCTATTTCTGCCCATGAATAGTTTACAACCTAGCTGGAAAGATAAGATATACAAGCATGAAACAACAAGAATATGTCTTTATCTACTCGTTACTTTTATCTACTCCTTATTTCAGAGAGCCTAATTCCACTGAATACTATCAGTTCTCAACATGTACAAATAGGCCAAAGAAATTAGATTAATAACACTTTAAGAATGAAACTCTTAAACTTCTACTGAGGTTATCTGACATTATCTTGACAAAAGGATTTTGTCAAGGTTTTGAAGATGCTGATTATAGTTATACTGATCTGATCAATTGTTGAAATAATAAGAAGCTTTGTTTCAATAAAACTTTATAAAATTAGTCAAAAAATTAGGACTTGAATTTATACATACAGCTGTCCCTTGGTATCGGAGGGAAACTGACTTCTCCTTGGGTACCTAAGTCGCTGATATAAAATGGTGTAGTATTTACATAAAAGCTATGCACACCCTCCCGTATACTTTAAATCATTTTTAGATTACTTATAGTACACCTAATACAATGCAAATGATATATAAATACAGTTGATCCTGCAACATGAGTTTGAACAGTGTGGGTCCAGTTACACACAAATTTTTTTCAATAAAATTTACACCAAGTGTGCCTGCTTCTCCTCCCCTTCTACTCCTCCACCTCTTCCACCTCTGCCACCCCTGAGACAGCAAGAACCACCCCTCTTCTTCCTCCTCCTCCTCAACGTGACAACGATGAGGACAAGGACCTTTATGATGATCTACTTCCACCTAATGAACAGTTAATACATTTTCTCTTCCTTATAATTTTCTTAATAAATTTTTCTCTAGCTTACTTCTTGTAAGAATATATTGCAAAATACATATAACATACAAAATATGTGTTAATTACTGGTAATCAGTAAGGCTTCCAGTCAACAGGAAGCTATTAGTTATGTTTTTGGGGAGTCAAAAGTTACATGTGAATTTCTGACTGTGTCTGGGGGTTAGGACCCCTAACCTCACATTGTTCAATGGTCATGTGTAGTTGTTATACTGTGTTGATTTTTTTATTGATATTTTTAAAATCATTGTATTATTTTTATTTATTTTTCCTCCAAATATTTTTGATCCATAGTTGGCTGAATCTGTGGATGTGAAACCCATGGCTATGGGGGGCTGACTGTGTGTGTGCATGTATGTATATGCACCCACCTATTTATATATACACACTCCCTTAGAATATAACCAATTACTTGAAAAAAATTTTTAGCAATCATGGTTTGGAAAAGTCAATTCACCTTGGAGAGAAAGCCATTTCAATTCAAACACAAAATAATTGTCTGAAAGGACTAAGATTGCAGTTTAAGCCAATTCAAGGAACATTCAAAATGTTTCTAGTTTAACATTTTATGACAGATACTTACCAGGTCAGGATTCCAGCAAGCTTATGTTGATGTGAACTGACAGGAAGTGAATCTAAAACTTTTACAAACCATTGAAACAGTTTTCCAGAGTTAATAATAACCTCTTTATTATTCCACATAAGCAAGCTGGGGTCCTTACTCAGAAATTTATACTTCAAACATAGATTTTCTCAGTCCAAATAAAATCAGAAATAGAAAACAGAAAAGGAGAAGAGAAGGCCTACTGAAGACGGTCAAACTAACAACAGTAACATTTGACAAGAGCTTGACATGACTAGAGCAAGAAAGTAACTGAGATGGAACCACTACCAAAGCTTAGCAGTGTAAGGACAATTAACCCAACACTTCAACAGAGCCCAGAGGGTTTGACACTGTTAAGTTTTCTAGAAAAGGTTTAACCATGTCTTGTTTATTCTGCTTAAGAGAAAAGAATGCAATACCCCTAAGAAATTTTCTATCCAAAATAGTTAAAATGTTTTTATGCTAACAAAAATATCTATTGTTTTTTCACAATACTTGTTATTACCTGAAATTAAATGACATTTATTTGTATATTTGTTTACCCTGTCTTCCCTCTAGAAAATGAGATCTCTGAGGGCAGAAGACTTGTTTATCTTGTTCACTCATATATCCCCAATATTTAAATGAATACAGCGCACTTCCTTTTATTTGATATTAAATGTCCCATAAGGATTCCAAAAAACATAAAGGAACAAAGAAATTCTTTGTTCTTTCCCTCTAACCATCCAATTGTTACATTCTCCTTGAAGCCCTTCTGGAACTTCCCAAGCAGCTGGCTCCTCCTTCGGTATGCCTGCTACCCAACCCGTTGTTGATCCTGAGTAGGTAGCTTGGCTCACTCAATGCTCAGCGCAACCCCCTTCTCCCTTGCTTTCCTCTACAACAGAGGTTGTAAAAGAAATGGAATCCTCAGATTCCCTTAAAGCTAGAGGTGACCACCTGACATAATTTTGGCCTCTTCTTGTGGAGGGCTTTCCTCTTCCAGGAAAGCCCTGGGAGGAGAATGTCCTTAGCTCTTTCCCCTTCATCCTATTCCAAACATACAAACAATGCCTGAAGGTTCAGCAGTCATCTTGTGACCATAGGTTTGGGGGAAATAGGGATAGAAGCACAAAGTGTGGGGCACTGATGAATACACAATGGAGCCAGTCATTCAGCTTTGGACTGCACACCTTCAGACATCTTGTTAGGAGCCACTTTCTTATTCAAATCACTGCAGTGGGGGTTTTTGTTACTAATGGCTGAATTCTACCTCTCTCATAGCATTTACCATGGTCTGTAATTATCTGTTAACAGATTTGTCTTCCCCAAATTAGGCTGAATTCCATGAGGGCAGAAACCTCGATATATTCCTCTCTGTACCTTTAACACCTAGGATAATGGCTGGCATATAGCAAATGCTCAATAAATGTTAAATAAATGAAAAAAATTCACATCTGGGTCATGGTGTAAATATATATTTAATTAATATCGTATAAACCTTACCCTTAGTGAATACATACATCCAAATTAAAAGGAAAAGGTATCTTTTCTACCATCTTGTCTAAGTATGTACCACTGTTTATCACTGTATTAGAAAGAATACTGAAAAATATTTATTTTGAATTAATTTATATGCATTTTAACACAGTCTTGAGAAACTATGCTGTGCTCATAAAGAACTCCATTATCTTATGATTTGGGGAATCTGTTTGTAGTTCCATGGTACTATGACAAACTGTTCATAATCTGAGAACTCTGAACTGTTTAAATATATACTTAAATATCACCATTACCATTACCATAGAACTTACAGATACAATTCAATTTTGGAAACTACTAAAAATAGATTTGGTATTTAGTGACATTAAAAAATTATTCAAATACCTACAATTATACATATTGTGCAATTTTATCTATGGGTGCAGGATTTCATAGCACATTTAATTTCATATTCAATTTACACATTGATGCAGGAGACAAAGTAAAGACAAGATATTCCACAGCATCTAATGCAAAACACAGTGAATGTTACGTCTGTTACATTTTTGTAGCAGTTTTGAGTTTTTAATATAATACTGCAGATACGTAATCTCATTTTTTCTCACAGCAGCCCTATGAAGTAGGCATTGTTAATTCTATTTTACGGATAGAGGATCTCAAGCTCAGAGACATTAAGAAACTTGCCCAAGGTCAGTCAGCAAATTATAGAAACTAGAACCTTCTGACTCCAAATCTCGTGTTCTATGGTATCTTTAACTGAAAATTATCTATAGCCTTTCCCCCCAAAATGTTAGGATAAGACCCAGATCTTAGAATTCATTATTACCTTTAGATACTGCAACTTACGTGTGCCTCTTACAGAAACTGAAGAACTTTGTGGAATGGCACAAACACAACATGTCATCTGTGGAGCACTTTTGACGCTAGAGAACATTTTCACAGACATTCAATTTACAAGATGATTCAACAAATATTTACTGAGTATCTATTAAGTGCCAGATGTAGTTTTGGTAAATAAAATTTTACTGGAACACAACCTCACTCATTCATTTACATGTTGTTTACGCTCCTTTTATGTATGATGGCAAAGATGAGCAGCTATGACAGAGACCATACGGCACGCAAAGCCCCAAATATTTATTACCTGGCCATTACAGAAAATGTTTGTTTATCGCTGTTCTGGGGCATTAAGGAGAACGAGAAACAAGTTCTCACTGTTTCACAATCTAGCTGGGACAGAGGAAGGGATCCCATCTGTAAATATATCAGTGTAGCAAATACTAAAAATAGAAGCACAGACCATTACCTTCTTTGATCCTCAGAATAATTCTGAGATATGAGTACCAATAATCCTGCCGAGTTCAGATGTCAAGTGATTTACTGGCTATTAAGTTGCAGAACTAGGCCTTACAGGTTTTCTCATTGCCAAGCTCTTCCATCTGCACCATTCTGCCTCAAACAATGTGCTAACTATGCAATGGGAAATGACATATATGAACTATAGCATTTGCTGAGAACTTTAATTTATCTGGTGGGCTAAGTATTGTTGTTGTCTAATCTCTTTCACTGTTTTAAAAATTCAATTCTTACAATCTCAATGAACTCTGAAGAGACATGTACTTCAAAAGTTTTCCAAGTAGCCACTCAACTTACTCATATAACAAATAAGACCCATGTGCATAAATGAGAAATGAGACACATTTTATATTTCATTTTATTCCTTATTTGCACACAGTGACTACAGTTCATTTTCAGTGGCATATATAATAGTCCTGGATTTGTTCTTATGTTACCCCTAGAAAAATATGATGTAGTATCTCTACTGCAATCATATTTAGCCAAGAATAGAAAGATCCTTTCAAGGTTTCAGAGAAAAATTCATCATAGAAATAAGAGGATAGGGTAAAGAACTGAGCCTTCAAATTACTCCTCTCCAAGGACATTCAGATATTAAGCTGTTGTATTACTTATAAGGTGGTGCATCATAAGTTTTAGGCGAAAAGGTTTGTCTACACTTGAAACAGAGTTATTTTCATAAAGCTTATTTTTTTCTGGGAACCCTCATTTCTGTAGTAAGTCTTCCCTTTTCTGAAAAGTACATCAATCCTAACTGGTCTGAGTACTTCCAGAGAATTTACGATGTGCTGGGCATTGCAATAGTGGCTTATACACATTATCTCATTTAATAACTCCTTGGCTATACTGACAGGCAGTATAATGTAGTGGTTATAGACACACGCTGTGGAGCCAGACTGACTGGTTTTGGAATTCTAATTCCCCTTCTTACCAGCTGTGTGATCTGAGAAAATTTCCTAATTGCTCTGTGCCTCAGTTTCCCCAATGGTAAAATGAGGGTTAAAAATCATACCTACTTCATGGGATTACTGTGATGATTAGATGAGTTAATATACATAAAGCACTTAAAACAGGACTTGTACATGGGACTTGTCATTTAGCTGTGAGCTATTTTATCCTTTTATCAACTCTATGTGATAAGTACTGGCCCATGTTACAGAAGAGAAAACTTAGGCTGAGATACTAAGGAATTTGCTCAAAGCCACAGAGCTTTTAAGAACTGAGAACTAAATTTGGAGCAGGGTGTGTGGTGCTACAGAGTACAGTCACTAATAGAAACTATATAAAATAATGACGTACTCTAGTCTAAAAGAGCTAAATGGTTAAAAACAATGAACTTACCATAGGCATACTCATGTTATGATATTTGTGAAACCTATCAAAACCATGTTGGCATTCAACTTTTTCTGTGCTGGTTCTTCAGTTATTTATGGGGTAAATTTTGTAGCTCTATCATCCTGGTAGACTCTTTGTAATGCAGTTTCTTCCTAAAATAAGGTAATTGGGAAACGCACTGCAGAGTTCTTTGAGGATCACCAGTCCTAAAATTTTTTTGCAATCAAACTTGTCCATGTTATATAGAACAGAATTTTAGTGGTTTCAAATGATGATAAATGTGTGCTTGAGACTATCTGAAGCTATTTAGATTTTACTGAAGGTAGTGTAGGAATTTGAGTAATAAATGTTGCTTCTACCTGCAAGCACACGTATTTGCTTATGCTGAAAGGGGCTGACTCCCAGCACTCATATCTTACCCATCTGATTCTCAATTCAAGTAGCAAATTCTGCACCATAGACATTTCCCTGAGGACTCAACCATGCTGATGATACTTGAGAGGGGTATTCAAGTTTTATTAACTGGCTACTTGATTAAAAACAAAAGAAAACCACAGAAAATACGTTTATCAAAAACATCAATATTATCAAAAAAGACGGTTTTCTATATTTTCTAACAGACTGATTTTTGGTATCTTTTTAATCTCTATAAACAATTATATTAATAAATATTAAGCATTTTGACTTTCTTTTTATTAAAAGGAACTCAGTTTAGTAAACCTTTGCTTTGTATCTTACTATTTTATCCTACTCAACAAATTAAGAACAGTTAACTTAGAGAGTGGTCTGAAACACCTGAGTCGCTAAAATTAATGTTGCACAATATTCAGTATTTTTTAATATATATGTATTTTTATATATATATATATATATATATATATATATATATATATGGTTGTAAAGTTAGAGTAGACTTCCTAAGGAGACAAATTCTTTGATACAATGTGAAGCAGAGAAAGAAAACGTAAAAGCGAAGTTTCTTTTGGACTTCGTCCTCTCAGATATAGTTTAGTATGCGAAATATCACTAGTAATGTAATGACAGTTTATAATAACAAATTAAGTATGCTGTCAGTTTATTTTGTCATCTAAGAATAAAACAGTAATTATAATGTTTTTAAATTTTAATTAAATTCTTGATTCATTTTGATCCTCTCATGCTGGGGGTTCAACTTTTCTGTTTATTTCAAAGAATTCCCATTCCAACAGGCAGTTGAGAAGTCATTTTTAATAGCAGTATATACCATGTAAGGGACGGAGTATGAACACACACTCGAGTAAATGACTGAAAGCTTATCTGTCTAACTTCTAAATTATAGCAAATGTAACATCCTTAAAAGATTAATAAAATAAGTAAATATTCAGGATAATGCCCCAAAATGCCCATCCTGGATTATTTAGAAATGCTTTTCTTTAGGATTAGGGAGCAAGGATACTGGATTTCTTAAAATCCTTTATTATTAGTTATATAAATTATAAGGGATTACATACAAGGAATTTTAATGAATACTATTATAAAAATGGAACATATATTAAACATATATAATATTGATACAATAAAAATATACAACATGACAATGTATTAATGTGACAGGCAAACTATTATTTCTCTTAGAGAATTGTTTTTGTTAACCACAATACTGGATTAATAAATCAAATTATATGTAACTGAAAAATAACTTCTCTATCACGGATGCCTATTTCACACGCTCACCTTCAGTTTCTTCTTTTTCACACTCATTCCTCTGCTGCTGCTAAATCTCCTAGGATGCCTCTTAAGCCTGCATCATCTGCCTCCTTTCCCTTGTCTCTTCTTGCCAGTTTACCAACATTTCTCATGTACTCTGGATCTGGTCAAAGTACCAGGAGGTTTGATCATCCCCCCCTTCCATCTTGGGTGTTATTATTTACCAATTCTTTGGTTCTAGCTTATTTTTTTTAACATTTAGCATGTGTTTTGTATTTTAATTATTTGCTTAGAGTTATTCATATATTAATTTCTTGCTTATGATTCCTTCTTGCATCTCAGTCTTTTCTTTTTGTTTTGCTTCTTCCTAAAGTGCATCCAACTTATCACTCTGTTGCTCAGGGGTACTGGGCACCTGTGGCTTGGGTCAACACTGGATCAGCTCCTACCTTTTGCAAAAATACTCTTGCTCATATGTGGAAATCTTTTCTTCTTTGACCTTTCCTGCCCGATTTCTGCCTTTTAAGTATTCCTTATAATTTCTTGTCTATCGAACCCCTTCTCTGGTCCAAAGTAGATCCTGATTCACTCACTTTAAGAACATCTTTTCTGTCACCGGGGGCAAAAAGGGGATATCACAGCATGTGCTCAGACCTCAGCCTTGAAATAGAAGCCCCACATCTGTTGATCTCTACATTTTTCCCCAGTGACCAGCTTAGCTTAGCAGTTAAAAATCAGGCCACATCTTTTACATGCAGTTATAAACATGTTCCATTTCTCATAACTGTCCTAACAGTAATTCTGAAAGGCAATTCCAAGTAGCAGAAAAAAATACAAGCTGTTGAATCACACATTTGGAATAAATCTTGATTCCATTACATTCTATTTGCCCTTTAGGCAATTACACCTCCCTGAAACAAATTGTTTCTTTATCCATAAAATGGAGATAATACTACTTAAGTATTTGAGTTGATAGTACATTATAAATGATATAGTATATCATGTAAAGTTTGACTTCAAATATTCAAAAAATCTCTGTTTTTGTGATTTTTTTCTCCTACTAGCTGTAATCATACTGACTTTTAAATTCCTGTCTATATAATTTTACCTTTTTTCCTATGCTAGTGATAAACCAGCATATAACATATTAGAAATGGCAACAAATCTGAAAAAGCTCTCAAACCAAGTCTTTTAAAATGAATTCACAATAATCTATAAGGATTCTACTTCTGATAAAAGATAGAACAAACTAGACTTAATACAAACATTGATCATAACTTTTAAAAGATGCACTGGAATAGCCCTGTTTTAGCAATTGAAGATTTTTGAAAGAGCACGATTTCCAAAAAAAAAAAAAAAATCTGGCTAATAAAACTACAGAATATCTATTATAGAAACTTATGCAAAATAAAATCAAAGTAATTAATTTTGAAAAAGGAGAACTGAAATTTACCACGCTGCTTTCAGAAAGGTAAAAAGAAAAATCTCTTTCTTTCACATAAAACAAGTAACAGCTCTATACGGTTACAACTGTTCTGAGATCAATATAGCTATCTCTAAATGTCTCTTATTTGGCTACAGAAATCAAGGCTCAAGTAAAAGAAAAATATGGGCACAGTAAAAGAAAAAAACAAACTAGTAAGTGTACAACTCAGCTCAATGAATAATTTGGCAACACAGTATATATTTACAGACAATCTTCTGGAGTAACATATTAGGTATAACTATATCTTGTTTTGTTTTTCCTAGGAAGAAAGAGACGCCTACCAGAAAGAAAAATTGTTCTGATCTATATCTCGAGACATGGCTAAAAGGAAAGAGAAAGCCTGGGGCAGCTCATTTAGTAAATGACCAGAGCCCTAAGCTAAAACGGATCCCATGGAGATTTTTATTATCAGAGAACAAAACCCTTGACTGGCTAGAAAAGGTCAGGGAAAGGGGATAAGAAGGGTAAGGAAGGTATTGTTCATTTATTTTACTGTACACTTAGCCAGCAGATAGGTGAAACTAAGGGAATTAAGTCGACACTGAGGAAGAGAGCTGAGAGGGAGACAAAAAGAAATTAGATTCTGGTCATGCGGCTTAAGGCCAGGGTCAAGCTATGCCTAAACTGTACAGTTACAAGAGTTAATAAGATCTCTCTACTATTTAAGCCAGTCTGAGCTGGGTTTAGTTACTTGCACTATGATGAGTCCTAACTAATACAATATTTGAATTACATAAATCTTCCATGAACTATGAATCAATATTTGTAGCCCGTGGAAACCAGTTTTTGATAAAGTAAGCAAAAATATTCCCCCAGGGATGAAATTATCTAGTAGTTTTCAAAGGTACTCTGTATCTTTTCATGGGTGTGGGCTAGAGATGGGCAGTAAAGAGAAGGACATAGTGACTAGAAATCTCTGTAAGAACACCCCATCAAAGATGCTAGACCCACTACCATGGCAAAGAATAATATTTTCGTTTATTTTGGCTTTTTGAGAACTGTATCATTCACATCAGTATGATGTGAAGTATCTGAAGATTGCTGTTGATATACAACCAAAAAACAGAACAACAAAAAACATATTTAAAGAAGTCCAGTAACTGTGGTTGACATATGCTATAGGTAGAAAAGAACTTAGTTTTAGAGGACCCTAATTAACTACTTTCAGAATCATATCTTTAAAAATTTGTCAATAAAGTGTTAAGAGATAAACATGCTATCTTCTTTCCCAATATTCCCCATATCTTATTGAAGCTGACCCTATGAAGCATAAAATCCTCTAATAAATAATGTTAGTTATAATAAAGGCTATGTATTGAGTGCTTACATGTCAGGCACTGTCATTTAATTTCTATTTCTTCCTTGCTTCTTTCAGCAGGCTTATTTTAAAATCCTAAATGAAGTATTATGAACAGCACTTTCCAGAGTATGGTCTTGAAATGACAAGCTTGGGATTAATACTGGTGCCTCATTTTATGAAGATTTCTTGCTTTCCAGCATTTGCAGGCTCCATCTAATACAGCTAGAATGGCAGCAACTAATGGGTTAATTTCTGAGACTAGATTTTGACACCATCTAAGGCCTTGTGATAGTAAAGACATAATACTTTGGAAAACTCCAAATTTACCACTTTCTCCATCACATCAAGAAACCAGATGCCTTGGAGAATCCTTACTTACAGCAAACTACCTCTAATAATCTTGCTCAGTATGTAATAAAGAAAATGAAGCTTACAATTTTCAAACCAGTGCTACTCGAAGTATGATCTGTGAACCTGATGCCAGTCTGCAAATTGTTACTTGTCCACAAAGACATTTTATATCGCTAAATATGATGTTTAGTTCAGCTAACACTTTTTTCATAAAAAGATTTTCTTAATAAAGGAGACTGTTGATTTATATTCTAGCCCAAGCTCCGTACTCATCATGAACTGGTAACAGTTTGTGGACCAGCTATTTGGAGTAATGCTGTTCAGGACTTCAATTCTGGATACTGCTTCTGGTTTTCTGTCCCTGCTGCCACACAAAATTCAAATAAATTGATAATCTAATACCTAGCTTAAACAGTTACATAGCAGTGGAAAAAGCAGTGAAACTTAGCAATTGACCTCACCTTTGACAGAAGCAATTTCACACAGGAAACATGACCCTCATAGACAGCAGACAGAAGAGGGGTAATATGATGTTTATCTGGAGCCTAGGAAATAATAAAGAGATAAGCTTATCCATTTTTCACTCCTTCCTTGTTTCTAGGTCTAATTAGGGAACTTTTGCAAATATTTCAAAATCAGTGTTTACCTATTTGCCTTTCTACGTGAAATCATTCCACAGAGACAAGTTTCTAGTCTCTTAGTGAGCTCCCAGAAGCCCACAGCAGCGTCTCTCCTTGGGAGTTAGTGTAGTAAGGGAGAGGGGGAGGGTTTTGACTTCAGCTCAAATCTTGGCTCTGCCACTTATTGAGGGACTAATTATTTATCCTCTCTGAGCCTCAATTTCCCACTACTGTGGAAATGCCAAAGTGGTCCAGTAAGGGAAGAGAAGGGCAGAACATAGCTGATAAGGAGGTAAAAGAAGATTGTCACAGTTGGGCCAGGTGACGTGGTATTCCCTGGAATGTGAAAAGTTCATCTCACTTGCTGTCACAGTTACTTGAACACTTTTCTAAAACTCTGAAATATAGAAACTACAAAAATCTAGAGTCAGAAGATGACTGCTCTTGTCTGACCACTTGCCCACTGACCTTTGTCCAAAAATCCAGTTTAGATTTATACCACGACTGCACAGTCCTGTGCTCTATGATGTGACAGTTATTTGATACCTACAAATAGTGCTAACTTCCCAAGCATTAGAACTTGAAAAGCAATAGCCAAGGGGGTAACAGCCTAACCCTAGGTTTTATCAGCTTTAAAAAGTCAGGTTTTTTTGGCTTATTTTTTAAAATCTCAATTGTATAATTCAAAGCTACAGGAAATGTAAGATATCACATCTCAGAACGTATTCATATTTAAACCGAGGTTCCTATAAATAACTATCTTATAATTTCTAGAAAACAATTACCCAAAGCATATAACAGAAATTTTTTCTAGAATGACAATGTTCTCTACATACATTAATATCTGCTCCTTTCAGCAGCAGAAATTCCAGGATTTCAAGCTGCCCACAATCTGCTGCATAATGAAGAGGCTTCCTTCCACCTTCTAGTGTCCGGTTGACGTCTTCTCCCTTATAAGAAAAGCCAAACAAAAACAATATTTATATTGATGGAAGACTGAAGAAGAGAAATGAGGCACCTGATATTTTTATTCTTAAAACCATAAAAGAATTTCATGAAACAATTACATTTCTTGCAAAGTGAAATAGCCAAAAACTTAAAATGAAATTCTGCACAATAGTCAACATACAGTATGTCAGTAATTCAAGTCATGATTAGTCCAGCTGAAAACAATACACAATAATGATAAATGTAATGAAATACATTACTGTGCTCCATTTCTAAGGAGTTCAATCAGCATAATGTCAACATGTGACCACAAAAGACAGGTGAGGTCAAGAACTGAGATTTTATACAGTTCATATGACATGTACCTTAATTTGTCAGAGAAAGCAACCCTATTTTGATGTGTAGCCATCATTATCACAAGGTAATTTCAGTATTAGTTATTAAGAATTCATTACATTCATTCAACAGTTACTAAAGCCCTACTGTATAGCAGGCACTGTGTTAGGCAGTGGGGAGACACAGACAGGGTTCCCTACTACACAGAGCTTACCATCCAGTGTGGGGCAGATATTAATAAAATAATCATATAAGTAAATATATAATTTCAAAACATAAATGCTATTAAAAAAAAGAATCACAGGGCTACACAAATATTTATCAGGAGAACATGACAATCTTAATTACGGATGAGGGTATAGTGTCAGAAAATAAAATTAAGGCCTCAAAAGGTAGTTTTCATTCATTGAAAATTAACAGAGGCCGGGTGTGGTGGCTCACACCTGTAACCATAGCACTCTGGGAGGCCGAGGTGGGCAGACTGTTTGAGCTCAGGAGTTCCAGACCAGCCTGAGCAAGAGCGAGATCCCGTCTCTACTCAAAATAGAAAGAAATTAGCTGGACAACTAAAAATATATAGAAAAAATTAGCCAAGCATAGTGGCGCATGCTTGTAGCCCCAGCTGCCTGGGAGGCTAAAGCAGAAGGATCGCTTAAGCCCAGGAGTTTGAGGTTGCTGTGAGCTAGGCTGATGCTATGGCACTCTAGCCTGGGCAACAGAGCGAGACTCTGTCTCAAAAAAAAAAAAAAGAAAGAAAAAAAAGAAAAAAGAAAATTAACAAAGACTCTTAACAATTACAACTCTTAAATTAACAAAGACTCTTAACAATTACAACTATCCTCTCTACTGACCAGTTACAATGTTTGCCACTGTGTTGTATGTATTATTGCTAATCTTCAAAACACCCTAAGAGGAGAAGATCTCCATTTAATATATGAAAAGTCTCAAGCTGAAAGAGATTAAATAACTTTTTAATGTGGCTCAGTTAGTAACAGAGTAGAGACCTAAACTCACTCTCTTTCTATACCACCATGTTGCTTTTAACTCATTATTTGCCCCGTCCCTCTTAGGAGAGTTCAGATTTTACAGAGTACCAAAATATCTAAAAGAGTTTATTTTCTCAACACTTATGTCATTCACTTAGCATAGTTTGGTCAACTCATCAAGCCATTCCCCGAATTAAGATACTCAGAGCCCTATCATTTTATAGCCATTACCAGCTGTTCTTTCAGCCACACACACACACTAAATTCCCCTTTTCACTTATGCTTGTTTCTGCCTTCCTTCCCATTAATTTAAATAATATGGGTTATCCAAGTCCCAACCAAATTCAAGATTTACCTTGTCTATGAAATCTCCCGTGGTTATGGTGAGCTGTCCCTCCCTTAAAACTCACAGGAATCAGTTAGTATTTAAATATATGGTGCTCCTGCAACTTTTCATGTGCCTACGCTTTCTTTCCCAATGGATCGCAAATTCCTCGAGAGTACAAATTATACGTTTTCTTCTTTATATCCCCCTACAGTATAATGTAGAGGTTAAGAGCACGAGCTCCATCACCATTAGACCTTTGGCAAGTTACTTTCTCGTTGCGTATGAGTTTTCTTAGCTGTAAAATGGAGATAACAGTACCTACATCTCATGGAATTGTGGGGATTATACTAGATGATCCATGTATAAAGCACTTAAATAACACATTAGCTAATATTAATAGAAACATGATTAGCTATTATATCTATGTACATAATAGGTATACTCAAATGCTGAATTAAATCCATTACTTAGTCGTAAGCATTCTGAGGGGTGATATCACCTGTCCACCACAGCAATCAATGGAGGCACTGGAGCACTAAATCAGGGAACTAAATTATACAGTATTCATGAGTTCTAGCCCAGATGTCTATTTCAAATATATTGTTTTTTGAGGGGATCAAGGGTTTCAACAGAAATCATTTTCCTCTCAATTACTAGATGATAAAACAAGGCAAGTTTCTGCATAATGACTGAAATATGAATAATTAAAGATATGATTTAATATAGCATACTATATATTTAAAAACATTTAAATAGTAAGGGTGAACTGGCATACCACGTTAGTTTTTATTCACAACTGTAAACATGTGAGGCTTTGAGGCAAGAAGAGATACTGTTTAAACAATCCACAAATAAAACTAGTTTTTCTTCCATTATTAATATTAACTGGACAGGTCTTTACAGTGAGACAAAGCAAATAAATACTTGCAGTAAGTAACTGATAAGATGGCTTTGTTAAAGATATTTCCCTGAATCAAAATGCTACATTCTCCCATGCACTAATGCAAAATGCATATGGAATGGAGTTGTGAGTTTAAAGTTTCTTCTTTATTCCTTCAGATCTTTCCATTACAATTCTTATTTTAGCAGACAAAAAAACTACAATACTAGAAATGCTTTGTGTGACTGACAGAAGAGTTCCTCGTCTTCAGGGCCTTAGCAAAACAGTATCAATGGAGAAACTTATAGCACTAAATGACTGCATTAAAAAAGTAGAAGGATTTCACATTAATAATCTTCGTACTTCTATCAAAAGAAACTAGAAAAGAGCAAATTAAATTCAAAGTAAGCAGGAGGAAAGAATAAGGATCAGAGCAGAACTCAAACAGAAAACAGTTAAATAAGAGAAATCAAAAGTTGATTCTTCAAGAAGATCAATACAATCAATAAACCTTTAGCAAGTGATCAGGAAAAGAAGAATGAACACACAAGTGTCAATACAGACTCTATAGATTACTTTCCCATAAAGAAACCTCCAGGCTCCAGATGGCACTAGTAAATTCTACCAAATATTATATTTAAGGAAGAAATAATACCAATTCTACCTATTTCTTCAAAATGGAATAGATGAGAAGGTATTCCAACTCATTCTATGAGGTTGGCATTACTCTGAAACGAGACAAAGATATTAATATTACAAGAAAAGAACACTACTGGCCAATATTCCTCATGAACACAGAAAAATTCTAAACAGTATTTTAGCAAATTGAATCTAACATTACATAAAAGGACAATATACCATGATCAAGTGCGGTTTATCCCAGGAATGTAAGGTTGGTTTAATATCTAAAAAGCCAGTCAATATAATTCACCATTTTAAAAAACTAAAAAAGAAACTATATAACTGATCATCTCAGTATGAAAAAACATCTGATAAAACCCAATATCCATTCCTCCTAAAAACTTAACAAACTAGGACAAGAAGGAAACTTACTTGACCTAATAAGGGGCATCCATAAAAAACCTACCTCTAAGATCACACTTAAATGGTGAAAGACTGAATGCTTTTCTCCTCAGATCAGGAACAAGACAAGGAAGTCTGTTTTTACCACTTCAATGTTGTACTGAAGTTCTAACCAGCACAAGCAGGCAAGAAAATAAATGAAAGGCATCCATCTTGAAAAGGAAGAAGTAAATCTGTCTTTATCTGGAGACTGCATGATCTGGGGGTTGAATGACAATTTCACCAGGTTTTCAGCAGTCTTGATAGGTGGTAGCTTCCACAGTGGTGGTGAAATAGGGAAGGAAGATAGTGCTTAGTCTAGTTCCTTTCTTCCCCCCTTCCAGCCCATATTCTAGGCATCAATGACATCACTGGAGAGAAAGTAAGATACCTACTCTGTAATCTTGACTCTAAATTCATGAAACATTACAAGCTACAGAGAAAAATCAAATCCTAATTTTATCTTCCAGATTCTGGGGATGGAAGAGAGAGAAGCACAGGTCCCTTAGTTTACATGGCAATCTTAGCTTATTTTCCTTTTTATATTGCTCTTCCACTTTTTATAGACCTTAGACTTTTCTATCTCCTCTATTTCTCCCCTTTATTCTCAGCAGATGACCTCGTATGTATTCTTTTTTACACAGAAGACTGCCCTCAGACATGACCTCCCTCAGGAACTCCTCTCCACCACACCTTCCAGCAACTGACTCATCCTCTCCTAGAAAAAGCCAATCCTTTACCTAAGTTTTGTATATCATCCTTTCTTGGTTTTTGTTGAAAAACTAACCACTTGCATGTCACTTTTCTTGACTGTGCTTTCAACCTTTTGTTCTATTGACTCTTCATTAGCATATGCCACTCACAGCTCTTCCACTAAAACCCTCGTCCCAAACTCCCCGGCTGCGGACAGGCACTGGTCTGTGGCCTGTTAGGTACTGGGCCACACAGCAGGAGGTGTGTGGCCATGAGTGAGAAAACCTTTATCTGTATTTACAGCCGCTCCTCATCGCTCACATCACTGCGAAAACTCTGCCTCCTGTCAGTTCAGCTGCAGCATTAGATTCTCAAAGAAGCATGAACCCTACTGTAAATTGCACATGCGAGGGATCTAGGTTGCACACTCCTTATAAGAATCTAATGCCTGATGATCTGCAGTGGAGCTGAGGCAGTGATGCTAGCACTGGGGAGTAGCTGCAAATACAGATTATTATTAGCAGAAAGGTTTGACTACACAATAAATGTAATACTCTTAAATCATCCGCAAACCATTCTCTCCAACCCCCAGTCTGTGGAAAAATTGTCTTCCACGAAACTGGTTCCTGTTGCCAAAAAGGTTTGGGACCGCTGCCCTAAAAAAACAAATAGCAGCACAAAAACTTCTCCTTGGATCCAACATCTATCCTTTAATTACTGTTCTGTCTCCTTTCTTCCATGGCTAAACTTCCCCAAAACACTGTCTATATCTGTTAGCTCCAGTGTTCACCTCCCACTCTGACCTGGCTTCCACCCTCAACACTATACCATAACCATTTCTGCTGAGGTAAAGGACGTCTATATTGCAAAATTCAAAGGTTATCTCTAAGTCCCTGCCTTAATGACCTCCCAACAGTACACACTGATCACTCCTTCCTTTCATTAAATACTCTCTTCCCTTGGCTTCAGTGATACTGCATTACGATAGTTTTCTTCCTACCTCTCTGACTACTACTCCATTTCCTCTCCTGACTCATCCATTTCTACCAGATGTTTAAAATATATTTTTGGGATCTTGATTACGATTTCAGATTGTCATTAGATAGAATTCAAACAGTTGATAAATTTGGCTATCCTTATACAGTCTTGAAGTAGTATCTATATAGAAAATCTTCATCATAAAACTTTTCGCCATGATGACTGGGGGAAAAGGTACTTAGGGGTTGATTATGTGCTTTGTGTAAACACTAACCATCATTGCCTATGCTTGATTTTGCTGCCAAAACTTATGCATGAGTGGGTCAAGATGTTAGAATGTCAAGAACAGAATTAGATCAAGCTGAATTTGAAGAACATGAAATTCACTGAATTGGCCTGCTGATATTATTCTCATAAAAATTTGGTGAGTGTGCCATCAATTATTATTTTTTTATCAGTTATTGTTAATCCAGAAAATCAACAGAAATTAAATATTAAATAGAACATGTCTCAGATCTAATTTGCAAGAGGGATGCTATTCATTACGCTCTGTAGAGTTCAAAATATATCAAATGACTATCAGGGAGTCAGTTATTTGCTTATTTAACAGTACTACCAGCAAGGGAAGACTTTTCCAGTTTGTCAGTAAGTATTATTCCGGGGAAATATCCACTTTTCTTAAGATCAAGATAAACTAAGTCTATTGCTTTCTTTTTGCCTTACTGTAACAGGACGAAATTAAACAAATCTGGTATAATTTCCTCTTAACAATGCTTAAGTTGTTTTTTCCTTCTAGTATTTATTGCTTTTCTAGGTATTAGACAGTTTATTTAATATTATGATATTTTCCCAAAGATACCAATTTGGTTACTCAATCATTCATGAACCATTTACCAACAATTTATAAAGTTTCAGGCATTGTAGTAAACATATGAAATTGTGATGAAAAAGGAGCCACTTCCCACAAGGAGTTTGTAGTCATAAAGGGCAAGACAATAAGCAAACCATTCATATCATATGATTAAATTATATCACATGATAAAGCTACAATACAGGCTATAAGTCTGCTTTGGGAAAATAGAAAAAGAGATCTAGTTTAGCCTGGGAAGGGTCTGGTAAGGCTACCAAGAAGAGAAAACGCTTGGGCTAAGTCTAATATTATTGTCTTTGAAAAAAAGATCCTCTTTTCCAGTCTTCATGATTTCATATTTTTAACAATGTAATGAAGATATGTCTTAGAACTAATAAGTAGAAAATATTATATAAAAGATTTCACATCAGGCCAACAAAGCCACCAGCACTAGGATTCTTCCAGTATATATGCAGATTATAAGTGTGGTCAGGGGCAATCCTCACGTTCTAACTGCTAGAACACCCTGAATCTGGATATCATCTCCCTTTAAAGGATAAGTAACAGAAGAAAACCAATATGGGGGCATAAAAGCTAATATGACAAAAGAAAAGAAATATTATATTGAACTCTAAGGAAGAATATACCTCTGAAATGGTTTAATATAAGAAATTTAACTTTAGAAAACATCTACAGAGTAATCAAAATGGAATCCCAAAGATATGGTCTCTATGAAAAAGGATGTATATTTTAAGAGAATAGGTAAACATTCAAAGTAAAAAAACTGAGGTGCAGGCTGATAGAAAAAGGGAGCTGCTGACAAAGTGAAATATAGTAAGGAAATTAAAACTGCAATTACAAAATGAAAATTTACACCAAAACCAGTTAGAATTGGGAAACACTACTCAAAAATTAAGAAAACTCAATTAAGTAAACCATTGAGAACAAGCTTAAGAAATTCTCCCAGAATACTGAGGTGATAAACAAAGAAATAAAAATGTTTTTTTAAAAAGATGATTAGCATGAAGAGTATAAAGTTCTAACCTATAAATAATATATAACCAGAACAATGGGAACAGAGAGTTATAAAAACAAAATTTTTGAGCTCAAGAAAGACCTAAGTCTGCAGAGTCTAAGAGCTCACTGCATTATAGGCAAAAATTTAGTAGATTCCCCCTTCCCAAATTAGTACAGTTAAGCACTGTTTCACAAGGATTAAGGAAAATAAATAAATAAAAAAGTCAAAACCACATCAATGCCAAAAAAAATTAAGTTAGACTTCTCTCAACTTTCTGACCTCTCTACACCACTGAATTCCAGAGGATTATAGACTATCTACAGTAATGATATTTGGAGAGGGTTTGGGGATCAGGTGTAGTCTTCTGAGGAGAATTATTAGCACTAATACAAATGGGAGATGTGTGAGGTATCCATTAAATATGTTGGGGGTAGGCAGAAGGTTAAGAATTTCTGATCTACAGTTTGGAGAGAATAAATTATGATTCAAGCACATTCCACACCAACAGCAAATCAATATTCATGAGTAAAGGCAGTCTTAGGTATCAGTAAATCAGAAAATATACCACTCATGCTTCCTTGAGGGTAGGGAAAATTGGGGAGAAGTACATCAAGACTTCTAGTGCAGCAGTTCTCCAACATTTTGATCTCAGGATCCCAAAAGTTTTTGTTCATATAGGTTATATCTACTGATATGTATCAAATTAGAAATTAGAGTGGAAAACCTAAATGTTCATTAATTTATAAATAACAAAAAGAAACACATTACATGTTAACGTAAATGAGAATATTAAAAATAAAAAATAACGGTATTTTCAAAAAAAGTGAAAAGAGTGGCACTATATTACATTTTTTGCCAATCTCACATGTTTGTTTTAACAGAAGATAACTGGATTTTCATACCTACTTCCATATTCAATCTGTTTTGGAATGTTGTTTTGGCTGAAATACATGAAGAAAATTTTGCCTCCCACAAATAATGTAGCTGAAAAAGTTTTTTAAAAAGAGTTTTTAACAGCTTTTTCAGTTAATTAGGAGTATTTTTCTCTGATACTACACTAAAACTCAACAAATAGTTTATTAAAAGTAATTTGCAATGTGGAATCTGAAACTATGTCAATGAACTTTATATTGTTATATTAAAATTCATCAGTCTGTCTTACACTTTAAATGGATCTTTTATTCATGCATGATTTTATAACATCAGTCACTTAGAAAATACTTATTCACCAAGTTATGTAGATTTTCCAAACATTGCCAAATTTCTTTATACAGTATCAAAAAATTCATTAATATCACTTCCAACATTATCAAAATCATTAAGCACTGGAAAGCCTCAAGCTCAAAAACGGCAGATATAAGTGTTTCAAAATTCAAATTTTCTCCTGAAAGCTTGAATTTTTACCATTGGCAATAAAAACTATTAACTGTGCTTCCTTAAACTGAGAATCAATTCATTTTCAAGAAAATGTCTGTCAAATATCCAAGTCTAAATAACCAAATTTATAATCTTTCAGCAGTTTTTTCAAATAAAAATGATGTCCCCCATGAGAAAAGCAGCTAGTTCAGGTCACAACAGCAACAACTGTAGAAGTGCTTTATGAGACTTTCCACTTCCTCACATGGAATATTAAAAAAAGTACATTCCATAATTGAGATTTAATAAAAGTGCACTTTTACTGTTTTATCAAGGGCATTGACAAATGTAACTGGCAGTTTTTTCCCACTGTGCACGAGTGGTGGTAAAGTTCACAATGACTAGTTTGGTGCCAATGCCTTGATTCACGCAGCAGTTTTACTCAGCTTTGCTTATGGCACATCAGTAAAAGTGTCATCGCAATGAAAAGAGCAAATAAATCTTAATATTATTATGAAAATGATTGTGACTTCATGGACTTCTTGAAAAGATCTCAAGTATTCCCAGAGTTCCATAATACTTTAGGAACTCTTGCTCTAGTGAAACGAAAGAAATGCATTCAGAATTAGGAAAAAGTGTGTCCTAGAGTTTTGGTATAAAAGAATTAATGATGAAAAGCAAAGTCAATTAAGCCCTTACTTTAAGTACATATGGTTAAAAACTAGATGCAGACGTCAAAAACAAGTCTGAAAGAGAAGATATGCAATTTAACAAGTATATACAATCCCACATTTATATAAAATAAATAGAAGGTAGGTGGGCAAATAAAAAACCTCATCAAGTGAAAGGTTCACAACGAAATGTTGCAAATGGAAAGCTTGTTAAATAAATGATGGTATATCATGTGAAATACTATGCAGAATCATTTAAAATGAAAATGAAAATAGCTTACACTTCTTGAATGTCTACCATGTGCCAGACAATGCTACAAGTCCTGTACAGGCATTCACACGCTTAACTATCACAAAACTTTGAGGCTAGTATTTCCATTCTGGTATAAGGAAACTGAGGTCCAGAGAAGGTAACTTGTTTGCACTCTGTATTGTTGACGTGGGAAGATGATCGTGTTATTAAGTGAATAAAGCAGGTTACAGATAATGATGAACAGTAAAAACACCTTTACTTTAAAACTTAGAAGAGTATATGCTTATATATAACCAAAAATCTCACAGAATATACACAACAAATTTATTGGTAGACCTTAGAGAACAGGATTATTAGGATACTCTCACTTTCTGAATTTCTATATTTACATTTTTAAAAAATGAGCATGTATTATTCTTATAATCGATGAAAGCAAAACAGGTATTTTCATTTTGAAAAACTAAAACAAACCAAAAGCTACCACTTACTTGTTGACTTAGCAAAATTTAGACTCTAACTTGTTTTTTGATGAAATTTAAGTTCCAGGAGAACTAAAAAAAGATATATACCTTTGTAGTCAGTCCTGGAAGAAAAAGAAGCCAATAAAATAAGTCCTTATAGCTAAAAGAAAAAAAGGCAAAAAGAAAGTAAGTCTAAATAAAGTAAATTCAAAGCCTAAAAAACAGAAAGCTTAAATTTATCAGTTATGACAACAAATTTTTTTTTAAGAGACAGCAGTCTTGCTATATTGCTCAGATTGGTTTCAAACTCCTGTGCTAACGCAATCCTTCTTCCTTAGCCTCTCCAGTAGCTGGGACAACAGGTGTGTGCCACCACACTCAACTTTTAACTGTCAAATTTAAAGGTAAAAAATGAATCTTGAATTTTGTTAAGCCACAAAGACTGAACAAATTTCCAACCAGCAGCTGCTGTTTAGAGACAACTAAAAGCAGAATGATACAAGAAAATCTAAAAAATATTTCAAAAATGGACAAAAACGTATTAGGCACATAAATCTAAAAAACTAGGAAGAGTAATAAAGTAGAATTCAATGCATAAAAAAGTAAACGGAAAAGAGATGTTTATTTTACATTTAAAAATGTATAAGCTAGTCATGACTCTTTTATCTGAACAGGAAGAAAACAACTGCAAAAAACACCATTGTAGTGACAGACTATCATCATAATTTCAGTCTTTGGCAGGTAAGGACACAGCAGGCCTGATTAATGATAAGTGAGATTGAATTAATGTATATCAAACTTTGTACTCCATGGAAACTATACCTTCTACTTCTACTGAATATTAACAAAACTTGCTTATACGAGACCAAAGAAAACCTCAATACATTCTAAAGCTTAATAATTTATAGAACACATTCTTTAATCCCAATGCAATAAAGCAAACCTAATAATACCATAAGCTCTAACACATACAAAATAGAAGAAAACAAATGCATGAACAAAAATAACACCACACACACACAAAACCAAACCAATACTAAATGTCCTAAATTGCTGATGGAGCAAAGAGGAAACTCAATACTAGAATTACAGACTATTTTGAAAATAAAGGTTAAAATATTAAGGTATTATATTAAAAGCAAGAATATTACTTACAGATAGAACCCAAAATGCAGAAAATCAAGTGAGTTTTTGTGAGGTAGTTAAATTAATATGAAATAATACTGGCTTTTTTCAATCTTTGCCTCCCCTACTCTCTTAACTGGTTTTAATATGGACTACAAACATGTTAACAAATAAATGTGGTATATTTTTAATAGTTTTAGATTTCTTCTTTAACAGCAAAATCTTTTATATGCATCTCAAATGTGTGGTTTGGTGGAGATTATTTACTAGATTCGGTACTTTTTACAGGCCTCTATTACACAGCATTAGAGTCATATGAATAATAAACATTAAGATGAAATAGCATTCTTCATTTCTATGGAAATAAAGAATTTCTAAATGAAATGACCACCTGACTCCTGCTGAGAACTTTTTTTAGGCCTTTCTTCAGGTGACAAGAAACAATTCTGTTCCTTTGACTTCTAAGATATGTACGCATTGCTGCAACTGAGTTTTAAAGTGTAAGTACATAGTGTACTGTCCACAAGGAACCAGTGTCCCTAAAAGCTATGTAACAAACAGTAAACCAAATAAGCATATGTGTGACCATTTTGTAGCAGAGCATGTAAATTAATACTGGACACTTGGCTGGCAGTAGAAAGCAGCAAAACTATTAAATTTACCAAATTCTATATAGTTGAGCCATGTCCCCAATAATTCAGTTATAGTTAAGTATTACCTGGCCCCACTTAAAATTCAGAATTGCTTAAGACTGTAGTGTTTAATATTTTTAAAATGACAGATTCCTTTGAGATGCATATTATGGTCTCTCTCCTTTCCTACCTCTCCCCACTCTTCCTCTGTTCTCCTCCTAACCTCCCCCCACCCCTAGGTTAAAAGTTCTTATCTTAGGATATAATTTTGCAAAAAAGAATCATTTATTACAGCTCTAGAGACATTAGTGATTAGTGTGTAAAATAATACCAGAATCATAAATTACTATGTAGCAATGAGTTCAAATGTAAAATCTACCACTGAGGGGCAAAGCAAACAAAAAAGGTAACAACAGAAAGAAAGAAGGTCTGGGAAGTATAGAATCAATCTGCTTTTACTCAACATATTTTCTAAAAGTTAACAGGAAAGGTTTATCACATCAAATGCATCAAACTTTCTTACTGATAACACCCTCCCAAATGCATCAAACTTTTAATGTTATAAGCTGACCCTGACCAAAGTGATCACCTTCTACAATCTAACAGATCAGTCACCTAGGACTGCAGTCCCCAACCACGGACTGACTGTTAGGGACGAGGCTGCAGAGCTTGTCCCCCAACCCCAACCCCACCCCACTACCGTGGAAAAATTGTCTTCCATGAAACTGGTCCCTGGTACCAAAAAGGTTGGGGACCGCTGACCTAGGACATGTCTCTAATGAGGAGCATTTTCGCTGACAAATTACTTCAAGGCATACTTCAATGGTAATGATGGTAGTAATGGCTGAGAATCCTACCAAAAATTTTGTTCACAGTAAAAAGCAAAACACATACATCTTGCTAAGGAAGAGAATTACACAATAAAACCAAGTCCTGTGTTTTTAACACAGTTGTACACAAAACTCTGGAATTCTTCCCCTAGAACAGGTCATGATTCTGGAAGTATACATTCAAATGACAGGCTTGTTTTCATTCACTTACTTCTTTTCATTCACTTACTACATAGAACTCATGGAAATCAAAGAAATAAAATGTTAACTAGAAAAAATTTTAAGTGCACATGAAATGCATTACTTCTTAAAAAAATAATTATGAGTACATAATAGTTGTGTATCTTTATAGGATACATGGGATGTTTTGATATAGGCATACAATGTGAACTCATCAAATCAGGGCAACTGGGGTATCCATCACCTCAGGCATTTATCATTTCTTTGTGTTAGGAACATGCCAATTCTACTTGTAGTTATTTTAAAGTATACCCTAACTTATTGTTGATCATAGTCATTTTGTTGTGTTATCAAATATTGTTCATTCTATCTATCTACGTTTTTGCATCTATTAACTATTGAAATGTATAACTCTTGCCAAGTATTTTTCACCATTAAAAAGTGTTATGCATCTACTTTTCTTATTTAAAAAAAAAGGGGGGTTTTAAATGGAAGCCAATGAGATTTAGGGACTTTAACACTTCCTCCACCTATACATTTACTTAGCATCATTAACTTGAACATTTTTTATTCAAAATGATTATTTCAGTCATTTAAACTACAAAAACTCCAGTTTCATACAGCTGATTTACTTTCTCTAACTATAAAATGGGGATAATGCCTCCCTGGGTAGTTGTGAAGATGGAATAATATGTATATTAATTTATTATGTAGAATGTACCTGGAATAGAGAAAGTACTCAAAGAGGAGGCATTCTGTTCCCATTATCTTTGATTTTGCATTTGATGTTCTACAGTGCTGATTCTCCTCTACATTGCAACCAAACATGACTTTACTTAACACAGTGTATTAGTTGCTTTTTACGTTTTATCCATATTTCATGTATTAAATAAGGGAAATAATTTATTCAGAACCCATACAACTATCTTATTTGCTGTTTGTCCTGTGCACCGTTTTGACCGAACCTACCAAAGAAAATTCATCCTCAGTGGCTGGCACTGTAGGTGCCCAAATGATATTTGTTGAATGAATTATGAATGAACTGCCGAAAACTGCTAACTAGCCTTCTCTTTCACTTCTGGAGCTGGAAAATCAAGCCAAGGTCACAGGACTAGCACTAGGGCTGGGGAGAGAATTCTGGAACATTTTTGGTAAAGGATGAACTCTGACCATCGCAAAGATTTTGTGGAATCTCCTTTCAGCTTAAGGATCTAAATTAGTTCCTGTTTGTACATTTACCAGTAATGATGCCTCGGTTTTAAAATAATTCTAGGCCTCTTGCTGAAGGTTCAAACGTACTATAGAGTTTCTATGCTTTTTCTTTTAGAGAATTTCATTCAATCTCTTTCTCTTCTATCTATCCACATGTGGCTTTCTATGCCTTGCTTTCCCAGTTTGACAACTTTCAATCATTAATAATCCTGAATCATTTTTGGAAAAGCTGATCCCCAAAATAAGTTTTATATTTTATCATACATTTTAATTTTTTTAGATCTTAAAAAACTTGAGGAGAAAGAAATGAAATTTACTTAACTGGATGAACTAGTTTTTCTAACTTCAGTGTTATGCAAGGGTGAGCAACCAGTGGCTCATGGGCCAAAACCAGCCTGTTGCCTGTTTTTGTAAATAATGTTTTATTGGAACTCATATATAGTCCTTCGTTTACATATCATCTATGGCTGCTTTTGCACAACAGCAAAGATGAAGTTGTAATAGAGACTGTGTGACTGCCAAAGACTAAAATATTTACCAGATAGTCCTTGACAAAATATGTTTGCCAACCCCTGGTATAAAGCCTTGGTCTATCTAAGTCTCCTCTTAGGAAAGGACCTACACAGACAACACCATAAACAGCAAAAACTTACTACAGAGTTACAATGTGTGAGGTATTGTTTTGTGAATTTTACATTTGCTATCTCTTTTAAAACTTTAACAGAACATGAATTAAGTGACATTATAATCCCCATTTACAGATGAGAAGGAGGACGTTTTCTGGTGTGATCACAGTTCACTGCGGCCTCATACTCCCGGCCTCAAGTGATCCTCCTGCCTCAGCCTCCTAAGTAACTGAGACTACAGATGTGAGCCACTGAAGCCAGTGAGGTTTGATGAAATTAAATAACTTGGTCAAGGTTAATAAGTGGTAGGGTTAATAAGTGGTAGGGTTGGGAATCAAACCCAGGTCTAATGAAATCCAAAGTGAAAGTAGGATTACTCTCTTACAGGGAGCTTCAAAGTAATAAACAAGGAAGAATGTTTTCAAAGGACCTAGTTTGTTGCTAGGAAAGCTTTCAATTTTATTGGTTTGAGGGTCCACATGCTTTTATAGTTATAATTAACATGGCATTAAGTATAGGTTTTAATATTTGTTTATTAATAGCAATGAAAAAGCACTGATGAGTCTTATTTTTTCACAAGGGAACAAACACTATCTTTCCTTTTGTAAAACAGTATGGTTTTAAAAATTCTTAACTGAAATTCTAGAATGATGGTCATGAGAGGCTACAAGTAGAACTTGGTGTTATATTAATACAACTATTGTCACTACAATAGTATGGAAAATTGGACAGGGTTCATTGAGTTAAAACAACAGTTTGAATACAGAGCTATTTCTAAGAGAGGAAAGAACATCATTTACACTCAGAACATCTGTTACAAAGAAGTATAAGGTAAACCAACTTAAAAAATAACAAAGGAAGGGCTAGATTCTGCAAATACCAATTCAACACAAATTTAACTAAACAAGTATGGCAGATAATACGCAATGTGATAATTATTGAGAATACAAAGATAATTTCTATCTTCAACGAACCCATACACAGCACAACAGGGATGATCAGGAGGTAAAAATTAATATGGGGTTCTTAATTTTATAAGCAAGAGAAACCAGTTCAGGCTGATTAATAGAAATGTTAACACATTAAACATATTAAAAGTAGCTCCAGAATTGTCAGAAAGATTGAATAACCAAGCTCAGTAAATGGGCAGGAAACAAGGAGGCTTAAAAGCAAGAAATATAAATGCTCTTTGACTTACAATGGGGTTACATCCTGATGAACTTCCTAAGTTGAAAATACTGTTAAAATGTCTTTAATACACCTAACCTTCCATCATACCCTAGCCAATACTTCACCACAGCGGGGCAAAATCACCTGGCAACACAGTACACTGCAGAGGACACGTGGTTTACCCTTAAGATTGCGAAGCTGACTGGGAGCTGTGGCTCCCTGCACACAGAGAATATCACGTTGCATATTGCTAGCCCAGCAAAAGATCAAAATTCAAAATTCAAAGTATGGTTTCTACTACATACATATTGCTTTCGCATCATCATAAAGCTGAAAAATTTTAAGTCGAACTGTTGTAAGTCGGGGGACATCTGTAAAATGAAAAGCTGTCACAAGAACCACCTGGGCACAGAAGAGATGCCACAACTGGCACATTACTACTTCTGCTATTTTTGGAAACTGGATGTTTCACTGCTGCCGCTACATCCTTTTACCATGTCTGAGTCTTTGTATCAGCTCCAGACAGAAGCATCCAATTAATCATACTCGAGTCATGAGCCCATTTCCCATGTGGGCAGGAGAAAGGAATTTATTTGTCTTTTTCGGCTTTTATTGTGGTAGGCACCAGGACTTACATTTCATCAAGATTCATACTGAATAGCAGGGAACTCCTCAAGCACAGGAAAGGGTATCAAATGCTACAACCCTCCACCAAAAACCAAATGATATACTATAAGCACTGTATCTTAAATAAGATCTGCAGAAATATTTTTGGGGGAGGTGGGGAGCCTATGAGTTCTCAAGTTTGAGAGGCACTATTCAAATATCTAAATGGTAATAACTGATCTATATGGATAAATGTACCTTTGTAGTTTTTTAACCAGTCATTAAGACAACACTTTTTTTGAATATCCAAAACTTAAAGACATATCCCACAGACCAAGATTTGAGGTTGTAAACCACTGTTTTTCAAATTCAAGTCAAGTGACTTGTCAGTAAAGTCAGAAGCCCATAAGCCCTCATGTTTAAGAAACTCTTCTACAGAGTATAAAAGAATAAGAAAGCTGTATATTGGATATTTCCAACAAGGGATAATCCACACAAGCAGTCAGGGAATGAATGCTACACAGAATAAAATAGAAAAGAACACAAAAGTTTAAAAATAAGTAGAAATTTACCAAGCAGATGGAGTGGGGCAAAAAAAGAATATTCCATTAGAGGTAACAGCTAGCATAAGGTATTTCATTAGGAGACATAATGGTGTAGTGAAAAAAGTATCTGTTCAGGTTCAGTACAACTGAATTTAAGTCCTAATCCCAATTAGCTATATGATCCTGGTCAAGTCCTTTAACAATTAATTTTCTTCATTCATGAAAAAAGGGAGTTGGACTAGATGATAAAGATCACTTTGAAGTGATCACTTAAAGTTCACTTCTAAGGGCCGGGCGCGGTGGCTCACGCCTGTAATCCTAGCTCTCTGGGAGGCCGAGGCGGGTGGATTATTTAAACTCAGGAGTTCGAGACCAGCCTGAGCAAGAGCTAGACCCCGTCTCTACTAAAAAAATAGAAAAGAAATTAATTGGACAGCTAAAAATATATAGAAAAAAAAATTAGCCGGGCATGGTGGCGCATGCCTGTAGTCCCAGCTACTCGGGAGGCTGAGGCAGTAGGATTGCTTGAGCCCAGGAGTCTGAGGTTGC
>CAUYSK010003132.1:0-33350 GCA_963575035.1 Avahi laniger
CCCCAGTGAGCGGACACTGGCCTAGCGGGCGGTCTCCAGCGGTGTGCCACAGGGCTCTGTTCCTGCCCGGGACTCCTGGCCCACTTGGAAGAAGAACCACGAAAACGAACCAGCCATATCCACAGCAGACAGAACCCGGGAGGGACAGCGAGCGCTCTGCCGGCATCCGGCTCATCTCCACGCGAGATTAAGCAGATGGAATCAACACAGACCCTTTGAAAAGTTCTGCATTTAGTTTCAAAAATTAACCACAGTCTGGGCGCACAGTGGCTCACGCCTGTAATGCTAACACTTTGGGAGGCAGAGGCAGGAGGATCACCTGAGGACAGGAGTTCGAAACCAGCCTGGGCAACACAGCAACACTCCTTCTCTACAAAATATTGTTAAAAATAAAAGATTAGCTGGGTGTGGTGGCACACGCCTATAGTCCCAGCCACTTGGGAGACTGAGGCAAGAGCATCACTAGAGCCCAGTTCAAGATTACAGTGAGCTGTGATAACGCCACTGCACTCCAGCCTGGGCAACAGAATGAAATCCTGTCTCTAAGAAAAAAAAAAGAAGGAAAGAAAAAAACTACACAAAAATTAACTGCACGAGCAGCAGGAAGGGAGATGCACCTCGTCAGCAATTCCTGCCAACGCCGAGCGGGAGGCTCAGCAGAGCCGATGGGTGTTTAGTTGCTGGAAAAGCTCATGTCGGGAAACAACGGTGTGAGTGGCAGGTCCAGGGGGGAGGAGGTGAGCGACCCACTGTCCTCTGGCTGACCAGGTGCCATCTGGCCTGCTCTGCAAGGGAGGGGAAACAAGCACAGGTATAGGAGGAATGTTCTGGAAAGCCTGCGGAGTAGAAGACAGAAGATGGAGAAGCACCAGCAGGCTATGTAGTCAGCCAAGGGGCCTGGCTGACAAGTCCCTCGACCTCTCTGAGCCTCAGTTTCCCCATCGGGAAAGTGGGAGTGATAACATCCTGCTTCTCAAGGCTGCTGTGAGTATTCTGTGTCAAGAACTAAGCACAGAGCTTGGCCTGGAGGAAGCGCCCAAGAAATGGGTCTGCAGAGCTGGGCTGCCCGGCTGGAGAAGGGGCTCGTGGGGACCTGAGTGCCGTCTGCACTGTGGGAGGAGCTGCCAGTGTGGGACGGGTCGGCCCCACCCCTGTGCACACATGCGCACGCATGTACAAGGGCGAGGACTCCAGAAGGGACCCATGCGAGCACAGTCCTGGACATGGATTTGGGCTGAGGTCAGAGCGTCCTTCTGACCACCAGGAACAATTCAAGGACAGAAGGGGCTGCCCCGGTGGTGGAGAGGACACCGAGGCTCAGGGAGCTGACCTGGCCTGCCCAGGGAGGCTCAGCAGAGCCAGCTGTGACCCATGACTCTGACTACAGAACCAGCGCTCGTGACCACGACTCGGGGAGGAAGACGCAGAGCAGAGAGACAGAGCCGGAGGGAGAGTCAGAGGCCGCGGTGGCCATGGAGAACGTGGCTGACACAAGGCCAGGCTGGGTGCACGAGCCCGAGCCCAGCCAGAGAGGGCGAGTGGGAGGTCCCACCTGGGAGAGCCGGGGGAGCTACTTACGGGTAGTAGGAGTAGGCATAGTGGTCTCGCCTGGCAGCGTGCAAAGAGAGAACAGCACAGTGTGTCTGCGGTCCTTCCACCAGGGCCGGGCTGAGGGCAGTGCCCAGCCAGCAGGGCAGGGCCTGGGTGCCTCCCGTGCTGGGGAGGGGGCTGACCAGGGACTGGACAGGTCAGGAGGGCCTTCCTCATCCCAAGGGCCAGCCAGGCTCAGATGTTGAAGACCAGGACCAAAGGCCCTTCCAGAACCTTCCCTGAGCCTGCTGCTGGAGTGAGGAGGAGGTGGGGAAAGGGCCTGGGGGTACACAGAGCTTGCACACACAGTCATACACACAAGCATACACAGAAGGAAAGACACACACATGCACACTCACACATAAACAGATACACATAGAGATACATACACACATACGCCCATACACACTCACAAATGCAGGCAGACACACTCATCCACACATCCAAACACACTGACACACACTCACACAGACATATATTCAAAAAAACACACTCGTAGACATCCCACACATTCACCCATACACTCAACGGTACCTGCTCTCCTTCCTGCAGACGCCCCCCCACCCTCAGTCCCCGCAGGCCCCTCTGACCCTGAGGAGCCAGCCCCTTGCATACACCTCCACTTGGGAGAGAAAGAGTGGCTGGGGACAGGGAGAGGGCAGGATGGAAGGGACTCCAGCTGGATGCCTTGGGCAAACCTAGGGCCCACCCTCACCCACCCCGACTGCCCTGGATGTGGGGTCCACTAACGCAGCCAGGTCACCCCCTCACAGGGCGCCTGAAGCACAGCTTAGGTCAAGAGCCCTATGTTACCGCAAAGCCCAGTGTATAGAGCTGGAAGATTCCCATTTCACAGATGGGAAGCTGAGTCACGGGGAGTCATGCGCTGCCCCAAAATTCTCTGGGGGTCAGTGGCGGAGCCCAAAGCGGGCCTTAGGCCTCTGGACGCCTGTCCCTGTCCCTGTCCCCTGAACCTCCTTTGTGCTCCATCCTGAGGCCTCATCCAGGCACACTCCAGAGTCCTCCATTTACCTGTCCCCACATCACCCCATCAGCCAGGACCCCAGAGAATGGCCTTCCACAGGCAATCCTGTAGGTCGAGGAGAGCAGAGAGGGGACTGAGGCCCAGCAAGGGCGGGAGACTGGCTCAAGGTCACACAGCACAGCTCCATCCCAGGGAGAGAGGGGAGGGTCCAGGGCCCTGGGGCTGGTCGCAAAGACCCCAAAGGGGCGTGGGGCTGGCCAAAGGAATGGCATTCTTCTGGTCTCAGCCGAAATGTTATGACTTCAAAAGGGCCTTCCCTGACCACTCTCCCACAGTTGCCAACTACATTATGTCTCCTGTGTTCTCTCTGCCCCACCCCACCTTGTTCTTTTCACAATCTGTAGTTATCTCATCCATTTGTGCTTTTCTAATTTAACGCCAGGCTCCCCACTAGCTACAAGAGGAGCACAAGAGGACAGGATCCTTGTCTTTTTTGCCGGCTAGATCCCCAAGGCCCAGCACAGGGCCCAGCACATTGTAATCCCTCAATAAATATTTCCTTGAATTGAATAATCAATAAATGACTGAAAATAAACGACAGAACTTCACCTCCAAGAGCTTCCATTTCCTTCTCTAAAAAAGCGAGGTTAATAATCCCCCCACAGGGACTGTTGTGAGGTTTAAGCAGCAGGAAGCCATGTGCTCAGCAGGAGCCAACAAGCAGCTCTTCCCTGCGTCCCCACGCCTGCTGAGCTGGGGGACCTGACTCCACTGGGCTAGACCTTGGGGACTGGGGACGAACAGTCAACAAGACAGAACTTCATGGAGCTCTTAATGCAGCAGGGAAGACAAACACCGAGCAATGCACTGCAAGTGAGTACATGAAAAAGTGCGGGAGAAGAAAATGCTGCTAAGGAGAAAGGTGGGATGCGGGCGCCTCTGGAAGCAGATCCAGGGCATCTGCCCTGGCCTGAGGTCACCAGCCTTCCTGCTGGGTGCTGCAGTTCCCCTAGGGCAGCTGCATCCAGTCCGACTGTCCGCATGGCAGGGCAGGATGGAGAATCCGAAACCTCCTCCCAGCTGGCCCCTGACCGTTTCCCATAACCAACCCCCACCTCCTCCTGCCTCCAACAAGCAGCCGGTGACAATCACAACCCAAGTTGATCTGAACACCCCCCTCCCTGCCAGAGCTGCTTGTCCTACCCACAAAGCAGACTGGGAAAGCCCTGGGGGCCCAGGGGCCCTGAAGGCCAAGGTAGGATCCAGAAGGATCAGTGAGGTGCCACACTGTGGGACTGAGTGGCTTTTAGAGGAAGGGGGTACCGGGGGACACAGTGGGAGGGGCCTAGAGGCATCTGGGATAGCCTGGGTTTATGGAGTAGCAACTGCATAAGGCAGGGTTTCCTAGCGAGGCCCTGACAGCATTTCTCATCCATCCTCTCCTGGGCCCGACACTCTCTCTGCAGGGGTGGGTGACACCCCCACTCTGCCTATCCTCTCTCTCCTTGAGGGTTGATTTCTAGGACCTCAAATACTACCTCAAAGCCCCTAAAATCTGACTCTTCTTTTACAGCCCCCTCCAGCCCCAGCCCCAGCTCAACCCCACCTAGAGTCACCTCTCCAGCCCCCTGCTGGGGAGAAGTCAGGGACTTGCCACTTTGGGGGCACCTCCTGTGCGCCCGACTCAGTGAGGCCTTTCACATGTGTAGTCAGGCCTGGTTTCGAATCAGACCCTGCCTCTGCCCAACACAGAGACAGGGGCAAGATGTTTTCATTTCTGCATCTGTAAAAAGGGAGTCAGACCTGTTTCACGGATCAGGATCCAAGAAGGAAATGTTTTTCTGACATATCCTGAGTGCTAGAACAGTGCCTGGCACACAGTGGACACTCGATAACTAATGTAATAATGGCTGATATGTGTAAAGCTCCTGGCACATGGTAATTACTCATGAAATGATGGTTTAAAACAGTCTCTCAGCTGGGCGTGGTAGCTCACGCTTACAATCCCAGCACTTTGAGAGGCTAAGGTAGGAGGATCGCTTGAGGACAGGAGTTTAAGATCAGCCTGGGCAACATAGAGAGATCCCATCTGTACAAAACATAAGAAAAATTGGCCAAGCATGGTGGTGAGTGCCTACAGTTCCAGCTACTTGGGAGGCTGAGGCAGGAGAATCTCTGAGCCCAGGAGTTTGAGGCTACAGTGAACCATAATTGCCCTACTGCACTCCAGCCTGGGTGACAGAGCAAGATCTGTCTCTAAAAAGTAAGATAAAAAGAATATTCTCTCATAAAGCTGTGCAGGCACTACTATGGAAGGAAAAAATCAGAGCCTAATGCCCTGGACAGGCCATCCCCCTACAGCCCCTTACTATGGGCACACGCCACCCCTAGTCTCTCTCTCCAGCTGGTGCCTGGCCTCAGGCAAGGTGGCCCTAGCCGGCTCCTCCTCATCTTCCTGGATCCTACTTATCTGCTCCCAGCAGCCTAGAGATCCAGTGCCAGCCTACCCATGTGTGCCCAGCCTGGCAGCAGCAGAGGCTCCAGAAGCCAGAGCCCAGGTGGAGAGGGGCGGAGCTGGCTCTGCCTCTGGCTCCCTGGGTGACCTTGGGCAGGTCCGCACCCTCTCCGAGCCTCAGCATCCCTATCCTTAGTTAAGGTGCTTGGACCACAATATCCTGGGCTGCCTGGTGGGAAGGAGGTAGGGGTGGGCTGGCAAGCAGAGGGGTCTCAGAAGCCCCATCCTGCCCCCAACCAGAGCTTCTGCCCAGCTGTCATCTGCTCCATGTCCTGGGCTCCCACAGGAAGATTTTTTTGGTGTTTCAAAAACAGGTTCTGTTGCTTTAAAAAGATTTGGAAACCACTAGACTAGATGGCCTTGACCTACCTAGCAGCTCTCATGTTCTGGGGTTCTGAGCCTCCACAATTCTAAAGCCTGAAATTCTCAGAATTCCAAATTCTGGATTTCTGAAACTGTAAGATTCTAAGTTATGGGTTCTAAGATGTGTTAGGATTCATGCTGTCCTCTGCAAAATGCACTAGGAAACACATCCCAGGCAAACACGACGCTGACCTTTAAGGTCTGAGGGATAGTAAGAGAAAGAGAGTTTTCTTTCAGTCATAGGACCACGAGAGCTCGTCAGAAATCTACAGTAACAGGGTCCAGGGCACACTTAGCCCAAGAGAGGGTGGGGCCCAGGAAGAGCCGTGGCTCAGGGCCCTGCCCAAGATCAGGTGCAGACCCGATGCCCAGGCTGGCAGCCCTCCACACACACACCAGGTAGCTGCCCTACCAGCCCCCCAGCATGCCTCAGTGCCCACCAGGCTTCTATGGGGCAGAAGCCACTGGCGGGCCAGGGCACCAGCCTCACTCACCCTTTGCGGATGATGACAATGATGGCCCCCAGGAGGAGGATGAGGACAGCAAGCCCCCCTGCACAGATGCCCAGGATAAGCCCCATCTCTTCCGATCTCTGGGACACCTCCAGGGGCCGCTTGCTTTCCTTGCAGGCAGCTGGGAGAACAAAGCAGGGCAAAGGATCAGAGAGGAGACGGGGACCACCAAGCCCCTCCTGCAGGGGTCTGTACCCCAGGGACAAACTGGGCTGCACAAACACACGTGCACGAAGGCAATGACCCCTCATCCCCCACGCGGTGCTGCCTTTCCATCAGACCTGCCCCTCGCCATCCCCCATAGCTCCTGCTTCCAGTCAGAGTCAGGAACGGCCTCCCTCTCCTCTCCACTTTCTCAAATCCTCCCCAGCCCTCAGGGCAAAGGGGAGGGACCACACCTGGGCCTTCGGACCCACCCTCTTGCCTTCCTGGGAGGTGACAGGGAGAAAGAATTACGGACCTCAGTGTGACTAGGACATCTCAGGACCGGAAACCAACCCCATTCCCTGCCTGGAACAGGGAGGACCCCTGCACCACAGGGTCCATGCTGTCCCCACCTCTCTCTCCCACCACAGGAAAGGGGGTGGATACAGAACCCAGAACCAGCACCCAGTAACCAGCACCCGCCAGGCCAACCGTAATGGCTCCCTCCACAGGCCTGTCCAGGCCCCTGCCAGGCCCCTTCTGTGACCGCAGAGAGGGTTGGGGAGGGTGGGCCCTGCTGCCAGCCTGGGAGAAGGAGCCCTTGAGGTGGGGCTCATGGGGGCCAAGATGGGAAGCCCTTCCTGACACCAGGCCTGCCCAACCGCCTTCCTGTGCTCCCACAGCCCTGGGACCTCAGGTTCCACCTCCCTGGAGCTGGGCAGGTGGGAAATCTGCCGCTGAAGGAGAAGGGCACCCAGCGGGACCTACCTTTCCTGGCGATGCGGATGCAGTTCAGCCGGGTCTCCTGGAGGCACAGATGGGGTCTCAGCGCGGCTGAAGCCCCAGTCTCCCCCTCCCCAGGACGGGAACTTCAGGCAGCGGTTTTTGGGCCAGATCACGGCTTTGTCTGGTATAGATAAGGACCCCCCACCCGCTAAGGGACCCCCACCCAGCAAGAGGGCCCGGACACCCAGGGGAAGAGGGCGGGGCCTCGAAGTGAGGGCGTGGTCTAAGTCTGGAGGTGAGGTTAGGGAGAAGGCAGGGAAGGAGCGATGGAGGAGGGAGGAGCTTGGAGAATAGAGCGGGGCCTCAGGGAGGAGTGAGATGGGCTCCTATGGGAAGAGGCACCGGAGACAGAAGGCAGGACCTCAAGAAGGGACAGGGTCTACACTGGGGCCTAGGTAGAGAAGACCCTAGGAAAGAAGGCTCAGGAAGAGGGTAGTGTCTGTGGGATACAGCCTGTGGCCAGGAGGGCGGGGCTATGGGAGGGGATGGGCTATAGAAGGGAGGGAATGGGAAGGGCAGGGCGTTGTGAGGGTGGGGCCACGGGGAGGTGGAGGCTTTAGGAGGGTGTGGCTATGGGGAGGGGCTGAGTAGTGGGGGGCGGGGCTATGATGAGGCTGCGGCAGTGGGAGGGCCAGGTTGCAGGAGGGTGGAGCTGTGGGAGGGGCTGGGCCATGGGCGGGGTAGGGACATGAGAAGGCGGGGCTACAGGAGGGGCTGGGTTATAGATGGGTAGGGCAGTGGGAGGGCAGGGCTATGAAAGACGGGGTTATGGGAGGGGCCAGGATATGGGAGGGCGGGGATATGGGAGGGGCGGGGATACAGGAGGGGCGAGGCCTAGGGGGGGTTCTCCTATCTCTGGCGGGGGCCACTCCAAGGTGTCCCCAGCCTGCCATCCCCCACCTCCGGCCACCCCCACCACGACCCTGGCCAGTCCCTCACCCCCTTCAGGTGGCTTGTTGCCTGGAAGTAGATGAGGTAGGCCTTCCTGGGCTCAAGTGGTGGGTTCCAGAAGCCTCGATAGGTCTGGTTGTCACCCACGGTGAAGGGCATGGCCTCAGGCAGACTGCTCGCCGCCAGTTCCGCCCCGAAGTAATGCACCAGGCCTCGGGCCAGGGCCACCTCGAAGGTCAGTGGCACTGGGAAGCAGTCCTGGCCACCTGGCTCCCTCCGCAGCCGCCTCGGCCGCTCCTCCTCCACAATCACCTGGTACACACTGGGAGGGAGAGGAGAGTGCAAGTGATCCCAGCAGGTCAGAGGATGGTGAGCACTTTGGGGTCAAGCCCATCCGAGGACTAATCTCCGCTCTGCCCTTTACCAGCTGGGCAAGTCGCTTAACCTCCCTGGGCCTCAGTTTCCTCCTCTGTAAAATGGGAGTGATCATAGGACTGTTCCATGAGGTAGATGTGAGTGATGGGCAAGTTTAGCAAACAGCCAGCGCGTCAGCTGCTATTCCTGGTACTAACCAAGGCTGAGGGAATCGTGGGCCCTGCTCAGTGGAACCAAGCCAGGAGGCCTCACTCTGCCTCTTCAGTGAGTCCTCCTGCCCGTGACACAAGACCTGGGAAACCAAAGCCACTCCACAGCTCCCTTCGGCCTCGGCAGATTACAAGGTTACCAGATCCATTCATTCATTCATTCAGAGTTTACTGAGCTCAGATGATGAGCCCTGTGCTAAGCACTTAGGCATCTGCGCTCCTGGAACTGACCTCTAGTGGGAGAGACAGTCACATAGCAAAGAAGGACACATGTCACACTACATCTCTAGCACCCTCTCAATCCTGAGGCAGCCTCTAGTCTGCAAACTGGAACCCTGCTGTCTCCGGTTCCCGACTGCCCCACTGATTTGTGTTCCCCGGTCCCGACGTCTGTGTTTCTGTTTATTTTATCACTCTACTGAACGAACTTTTGTTGTGAGCTCCTCCAAATCCTCTGTGGGACAAAGCCAAGAGCAAACACGTGACTGCTGACAAATTTAAATATTTCCAGACACAGCCTCAGTCACGTCTCAGTGTGTGACATCCCATACTGACAGCCTCTGCTCTGGGAAGCCGAAATGCCTTTTCCTTGCTCTCTAGATGTTCCTCGTGAGGTTCCAAGCTGCAGGGAATTATCTCAGAGTTGGTCACCAGCCTGCTGCCTGTCTCTAGCCCATTATAAACACCAGTCCAAGCCCCTCGCAGCCTCCATTTCCCCGGGCTGAGGTCAGGCCTCGCCCAGCCCTAAATCCCACCAGGAGATAACAATGAACGTCAGCCATGAACAAAGTACATCTGAATCTAGAAAAAGCCCCATTATGCAAATAAGGAGACGAGGCTCAGGAAGGTAAAGGGACATGCCCAGGATCACACTGCCATCCTGCCCCTCCCCTCCCACCATGTCCCACCCCCATCCCCACTCAGCCTTGTCATCACCATCCCTGAGGGACCCTGACCAGTCCTGCTCACAGGACCCTCAAGGACAAGGAAGGAAGGGTCTCCCAACTCCTCCCACATTCAGCCACACAAGAGCCCTGAGGCTCCAGTAAAGTGCAAAATGCCGTGTAGATGCCCTGACTTTTTCCTGGGTCTCCACTGAGGGTCTGGGAACCAGCCCAGGACAGGATTTGCAGTGGCAAACATGGGGGAGACAAGGCAGAAGGAGGGGGGGATGCAGTGGGATGGGGAGGTGAGAGACTGCCAAGGGCACCTGGGCAACCTACTACCTTCTTGGGGGGCTGAGTAGGACCCTCACATCCCCCACCTAAAGGCTGTCACCCTCTCTCAGTGCATGTACCTTTGTGGAAGGAAGGGGCAGACCAGAGTGACAGGAAGGCACTCTGACTTCTAGAAAAGGTATAGGCTTTGCAGCAGACCTGGGTTCCAAATCCCAGCTCTATCACTTACGAGCTCCGTAGCCTTGGGGACAGGTGATTTAGGCCCTCTAAGTCAGTTTCCTGATGCGTAAAATGAGGGTAATAACACCCACTCCACAGGGCTGCCACAAGGATAAAACGACTTTGCGCAGGTAAAGCCCCCAGCACAGCGCCGGGCTAACAGTGTGAGCACACACTTGTACAAGCACCCTCACGCTCTCACATACGTGCACACTCATGTTGCCCACACACACCTCTCGCACACGCTCACACCTCCACACCACACGTCACATGTCTTTATCACAAAAACACACCCCGGCTCACATCCCACATACACACACACCACACAGACACACGACATCTCGTCTCCAGCACCTTCTCCCCAGCAGAGGCAGCCACCGAGGCATCAGCAGCCCCAACTTCCTCTAGGGAGGAGGCGGCAGAGAAGCCAAGCTCCTGGCCGCTATCTGGCCAGCTGCCCTAGCCTTCTAGAAAGCCCGCCCCTGTACCTCCAGGAAAAGAGCTGGGAAGAAGTAAGGCTCCCACAGTTTCTTTCCTCCAAGGTGTCTGAGGGAAGGCCCTCTACAGAGACCTGGACAGTCCCCTCTCCAGGCTGGACACTATCCAGAGACTTCATGACAGTCACCATCCAAGACCCATGGTCTCAGAGGAGAGTGACTGCAGGCTTCCTGGCTGCCCAGGACCACAGAGCATCCCGTTCCAGACAGTCCCTGCATGGGAGACTGAGGGAGGACAAGGGTGAGCTGGCCTGGGTGGGGGCTCTGGCCCTGGCCTCCCGCCCCTCCGTCCAGGATTTCCCACCTGATGGGTGCACCGCGGCCCTGTGCCGGCCTCAGCAGCACGGTGATGGTGTTCTCAGACTCGCCCAGGGGCGACGGCATATCAGCATAATCGAAGCTGGGAGCTGGGGATGGGGGACAGGGACATTAGCATGGAGCTTGGCCACTGGACCAGGAAGGCCAGGCCTCCTAGACCAGTGTCCTTCCCAGATCTCTTCCCATTTAGCCTCTTTGCTGACCCCTGACCTCGGGCACCAACCCCAACCTCAACCCTCTGATTCCACTGGCCATAGTCTCCTGATCTCTCTGACTTAATCCTCCCTGACCCCTGACTCCAACCCCTAAATGGCACATGGATCTCAGCAGGGGCCCTCTGTAACCAACCCCGGATGCCCCTGCTCCCACTCTGCCCACAGAACCCTGGGATTCTGAGCCACCTCCAAGGGGCCAGGCCTGGGTCAGGCAGGGCTCACCTGAGATGTTGGTGGTGATCTCAGTGAGCGCCGCCTGGCCAAAGCCTTTGCTCGTGCGGGCCCGCACAGAGAACAGGTAGGTGGTGCCTGGGTGCAGGTTGGAGAAGACATGGTAGGTCTCGTTTCGGAGCTTGGAGATGGTACGTCGTGGGCCCGGCACGTTCACCGCCGGGTCTGACGACTCGATGCTCTGGTAGCTGATCTGGGGGCAGGATGGGCAAGCAGGCAGGCACGGGGATGGGGCAGGCTATCACTGACCAGCATCCTCCCACCCGCCATGTTACAGGGGAGCCAGGGATCCCTGGGGCAAAGGGGACCACGGATCTATCAAGCCAGGCTTCTGGACACCTTTGCCTCTCCCTCCTGCCTTCAGGACCCCCTTCCCCATAACCCACGGGGCACAGACCCTGGGCACAGTTGAAGGAACTGTGACAATCACCTGTCTTCCCCATGCACCTCCCTCTCCATGCTACTGCAGCAGAGGAAAAGAGGGCCATCCCCTCAGCTTCCACCAAAGGCCCCCACTGTAATAGGGTCCCACACCCACCTCATACTGCGTGATGAGGCCATTGGGTTCCTGGGGCTCCTCCCACTTGAGGAAGATCATGTCCTCCAGTGGAGTGAACGTCAGGGACTCGGCTGCAATTCCACCAGGCACTGCAAGAGAAAGGCGGCAGGGGGCAGGGGAAAGTGGGCTTGGCACCAGATACCTGGGTTCAAACTCTGGCCTTGCCACCTCCTATCTAGTTCAGATGGACTACTCAACCTCTCTGAGCCTCAGTTTCCTCATCTGTGAAATGGGGATGATATAACCCCTCCCTAACCAGAACTAAATGATGTAATGTACATAAAGCCCCAAAGCAAACATCAGCAATTTCATACGGTTCGACCTATTACTGAGTACTCAAAAAAGGGTAGCTGGCATTTTCATTACTGTGCAGGTTGCATTCAACAGAGAAGAATGTTCGAAGGCTCCTATTTTGTTCCAGTTGGGTAGCTTTCGGAAAATATAGACGTCTGCCAGAGAAATGAAAATAACACTTGCATTAGGGTATCGGAACCACAGGTAGAGATGTTTTCTTGTCTAAAACTTTCTAATGACATAAACTATATATGTCCAATGTAGAAAATTTAAATGAGCATAAAGAAAATTAATGGCACCTACCATTGCATTAACCAGGGATAAATACTGCTAACATTTTAGCATAAACACCTTTCAGTCATAGTTTGGTTTTTTTGTTTGTTTGTTTTAACGTATACTCCTAACAGCAGGCACAGGAATTTTGCCTAGGAAGGGAATGGTCTTTAGGAAAACACCTTGATAAAACATTGTGGGGAAGCTGAAGTCCTAAGACAGGAGAAAGCAGAAACCAAGATAACCAGCAATGAAAACTAAGCTGCTCTGTGTTAAAACAAACAGTTTACAAGGCAATATCACTATCCACCCATCTATCGACACCACTAGTAAGAGCATAAATTGGTACAACCACTTTGGAAACTGGCTACATCACTAAAAATGAACACATTCCCTGTAACCTAGACTTTCCACTCCTAGGCATCTCCATCAGAAATGGGTAATATCTACCAAGGGGAAAACATCTACAAGGACTTTATTTGCAGCATTATTCAAAATGGCCCAAACCTGGAAACAATGCCCAACAACAGTAAACAGGATAAATAAACGTGGTATATTCCCACAGTGGACTCTACAGCAACGAGAATGAATCCTCTGGGAAAAAGAATGAATTCACACACAATATGGCTGAGGCTCTCGAGCATGAAGTTGACAGAAGGAAGCCAGTCATACAAAGAATACTCACTGCATGATTCCGTTTATATAAAGTCCAAAACCAAGGAAAAATTAATCTACGGTGTTACAGGTCAGGATAATGTTTACCTTCAGGAGGTAGTAACTGGGAGAGGTCTAGTCTATGTGAATTCAAGCTGACCACTTAAGACAAGCACGATTCCCGTAAGTACTACACTAATATTTCAATGACAAGTAAAAAATGTTAAATAATGAGTAGTTATGGAGGAGAAGGGAAGAGAAAGAAGACCAAGCATCCCAAGTGAGGGCTGCTTCGGGTGGGGTGAGACAGCCATAACCACACACCTAGGGGCCAGGGGCAGGGGGCAGAAGTCAAGAGACTTTAAGAATGGGGTGGTCTGATGTTCAACTTGAGGCTGTTTGCAATGCTTCAGGGTAAACCCATGCGGTCCTCACTCCCATCCCCAGCAAATCCTCAGCACAGGGCATACGCACTGCCTTGGTGAATGGGGGTTGTGGAAACCAAGGAAGGATCTGAATTTTGTGTCTGGGCCAATGTTGTGCGGAACAGAAAACTGCACACGTGGAGCAGCAAGAAAAACTGTAAACCTAGGAGCTCAGGAGTACCTGGAGATACGCAGGAATCTAGGGGAAGGCTCTGGACCTGTGCTGGCGTTCGAGTGTAGCTATTAAGAGTGATATCTGCAAAGCCAGAAGGCCAGGTTAGAAACTTAGATCTGCTACCTATCTACTAGCTATGTGACTTCATCTGTAAAATGGAGAAAGAAATAGTAGCCTACCACATAGGGTTGTCATGGGGATTATATTCAGTAATATATGAAAAGCATTCAAATAGTGCTTGACATCTATTAAGTGCTTAGTAAATGTTAGTTTGACATATATAGAACACTGCATCCAATAGCAACAGAATGTACTTTTTTCAATTACACATGGAACATTTACCAAAATTTAACCAAATGCTGGGCCATAAAGCAAGGATCAAATTTCAAAAGACTAAATTTAGAATACATACTCTAACTGCAGTGGAATTAAGCTAGAAATCCACAACAAAAAGACAATTATAAAAGTCTCAATTGCTTAGAAATTAAGCAACATAATTCTGAATAACTTTTGAGTCAAAGAAGAAATCATAACAGAAATCAAAAAATATTTTGAATTGAATGATAATGAAGATAGGACATATCAAAATTTGTATGCAGGTAAAACAGGACTTAGAGGGAAATGTGTAGCTTTAAATGCATATATTAGAAATGAAGAATGGCTCAAAATTAATGATCTAAGAAGCTTCCATCTCAAAATGCTAAAAGAACAGCAAATCAACTGCAAAGAAAGTATTTAAAAAAGGAAAAAAATAATAGAAAATAAATATGCAACAAAGAAAATAAGCTAAACGAACAGTTTGCTCTTTGAAAAAAATCAATAAAATGTATACACTCCTAGCAAGAGTGAACAAGAAAAAACAAAACGTAAATTACCAATATCAGGAATGAAAAAGGTGATATCACTATAGATCATAAATATATTAAATAAATATAATAAAAGAATATTATAAACAACTTTATGTCATGAAATTTAACAATTTAGGTGAAACGAACAAATTCCTTACAAAACACAGTCCATCAAAACCGATACAAGGGCCGGGCCCGGTGGCTCACGCCTGTAATCCTAGCTCTCTGGGAGGCCGAGGTGGGCGGATTGTTTGAGCTCAGGAGTTCGAAACCAGCCTGAGCAAGAGCGAGACCCCATCTCTACTAAAAATATATAGAAAAAACTAGCCGGGCATGGTATCGCATGCCTGTAGTTCCAGCTACTGGGGAGGCTGAGGCAGGAGGATCGCTTGAGCCCAGGAGTTTGAGGTTGCTGTGAGCTAAGATGATGCCACGGCACTCTAGCCCGGGCAATGCAGTGAGACTCTGTCTCAAAAAAAAAAAAAAAAAAAACTGATATAAGAATAGACAATCTGAATAGCCCAATATCTGTTTTAAAAATTAAATCTGTTATTCAAAACCTTGCCACAAAGAAAACTCCAGGCCCAAATGGCTTCACTGCTGAATTCTTCCAAACACTTAAGAAAGGAAATACCAAAGTCTTCCAGAGAATAAATATTAGCCATCATTACTATGTAGTTATCCAGTTGTTTTAATCCTAAGCAAAAAAATTCCCTATATAAATTTCAGCCTCAGATATGGGGTGTCTACAGGAGGCACCCAGGGCCAGGAGAATCCGGGTTGCGACTCTTACCATCCTCATCTGTCTGGAAGGTGACCTCCTTGCCCTCCTTGCGCCCCTCAGGGTTAGTGAGGACGAGCCGCACATGAACATTCCGATAGGGCAGCAGGTTCTTGATGGTGTAGCGGCTGGCACCCTGCTCCGTCTTCACGCACTCCCGGATGGTCTGGTTGTGGCTGCTACCCGGGGTGTAGTGATAGCACAGGGACACAGTGTAAGTGTGGCAGCGCGTCACGTTGTAGCCCAGTGGTTCCCACCGCAGGGTCAGCTGGCGGGCCTGGATCTCGGCAAAGGCCAGGCCTTTGGGGGCCCTCATGGGCTCTGGGGAATCGGGGAGCCAGAGAGAAGGCGGCAAAGGAAGTGGGAAGAGAAGAGGAACAGGGAGAGACAGCATCAGTCAGCTACCTGGAATCATCGCTCCTTTGCCCCCGAGAGCTCAAGAGACCCCTAGAACATTGAACAGGGAGTAAAAGTATGTGCTCTGGCGCCAGGCAGGCTGCATCTGAAGCTGGGCTCTGCCACTTGCAGGTGGCTTAATCACTCCACTTCTCTGAGCCTTGGTTTCTTCAACTGCCAAATGGAAAAATAATAGGCCTTACCTGGCAGGGTCATTATGAGGTTTAAGGCAATACGTGCAAAGCGTGCATGACAATGGCTAATACACAATAAGCCCTCACAAATGGTGGCAAGATTGTTTTTAACTGCACGGTTCCTCTCCCAATTCAAGACCATCCTGGACTACATAAGGGCCGATCTGAATCAACCTGTTGCTATATTTTTCTTGATTCATTAATGCCAAGCTTGTTCTGAAACAACTTACAGGAATACATATGATACAATAATATATACAAATCAGGATGATGGGGGAAATGAAAGTGAAAGTTATATAAGCCAGAGAATGATAGGGAAACAGAAACAGAAATGCATGCCATTAAGGTCCTATGTGGGAGACTAAAGGCTCAAATTCAGTGGTGGGTTCCCTGGCTGCCAAAGCAAAGGGGGAAATACAATCTGTAATATAGTGATAATAGTAATAATGGCAGTTAACATTTCTTGGGGACTTTGGATGTGCCAGGCATTGTTCTAGTGCCTTTAAAATGTTTTACCTCATTTAATCCTTGTTGTAATCCAAGGAGACAAATGCTAGTATTAGCCCTGTCATACGGATGTGGAAACAAAGGCACAAAGAGATTAAGTAACTTGCCCACAGTAACATACACAGTAAGTGGTGAAGGATCCAAACCTGGACAGGCTGGCTCCGGAATCCACGCTCTTAACCACCACTCCCTGCCTCCCCCTGAGGAATTCACTGTCAAAAAAAATCACATCAGGCTGGGCATGGTGGCTCACGTCTATAATCCTAGCACTCTGGGAGGCCCAGGCGGGAGGATGCTTGAGCTCAGGAGTTCAAGATCAGCCAGAGCAAGAGTGAGACCCCGTCTCCACTAAAAACAGAAAAATTAGCCGGGCATGGTGGCGCAGGCCTGTAGTCCTAGCTACTCAAGAGGCTAAGACAGAAGGATCACTTGAGCCCAGGAGTTGGAGGTTACTGTGAACTAGGCTGACGCCACAGCACTCTAGCCGCCGGCAACAGAGTGAGATTCTGTCTCCAAAAATAAATAAACAAACAAACAAATAAATAAAAATAAAATCACACCAATGCCTCAGGAGAGAGATAGCTACCCCAACAGGAGGGAGGAGCATGTTGCCATGCTTTACAGGCTCTTGATGACTCTGTGGGCCAGAAAGTCATCCCCGTTTTATAAGTAAAGAAAGCGAGGCTTCTGAAGCGAAGCCAGGGTGGAGCCCAGGGATCAGCCTTCAGCCCTGCCTCTGCCCGGACCAGCTGTGTGATCTTACACAATCTCTGGGTCTCAATTCCCACACCTGTGAAATGAGGGAAGAAGCCAAGATTACTTCTGATGATCCTTCTCTCTCTTGCACCCTGATACTCTGAAATGCAGTTACTCTCAAGTCCCTGCAAATTGTCCCCAATTAGAGGACCCTGGGATTTTTTAACGAACAGGTGAGAAAGTTCTGCTACAAAGCCTCTTAAGAAGATTAGGTATGATCCTAGTACCATTTTTTACAAGATTAATTTTCTCAGAATGTCCTTTATAAAGAAGACACAAAGGGAAATACCGACCCAGGCTGCTCCTAACTTGGGAGTGCACAGGTGACAGTTTTAGACACTGGCCCCAAATACAGCACAATACAAGTTTCTGTTTCCACCCAGGCGCTTCCCTTTCTTCCCTGGACTACAGGCAAGCGATGTCTCCAGTCATATGTCACGCAATGAGAGAGCCTTCAGCGCCCGCTGGGAACAAGGCCCACCTCCTGACTGCTCCCTTCCCCCCAACAAGCAGGGCCCCCCCAAGTCCCATCCCACACGGACACTGAAGGCCTGGCAAGCCACTGCTCACCGCAACCTGAGGGCTGCGGGCTGCAAGCCCAGTCACCACACTGATGTTGTCTCTCCCATTCCTGGCCCACAGAGATTTTCCTAATTTTTTTTAAATGCAGTTTTGTTTTAAGCCATCATTCTTATGTATTTGTAGTGGAGGGGAGATTTAGCGTGCGCTCACTTGCCATCTCGCTCAGAGGTCCTCTCTCCACCCTCCAACTCTCTGGCTCTGGTCCTGGCTGCCCTGTGTGTATTGTCCCAGGGCATCTACGGGAGCCAAGGTCCCCTGCCTTATTTGCACTAGTGAGAGTGGGTCTCAGCTCTGTTCATACCATCCCCACCCCCTGGAATGCAGCCCTGCATTCCTCTCCATGCTCCAGGCTTGGCAGAAGCACTCTGCTTCCTCACCCTCTTGCAGCATTTAGAGGATGGCGAGAAAAGTTCAGTGTAACTGGGGACACAGACTGGGTGGAGACTATGGCACACAGGACAGTAGGTGCCCCATCCAAAAGGGGCAGCTACTCCTGAGCTCCAGGCCATTGTTGCCATGTAGGACTACAGGCTCAGGGTTGCCAGAGCCTCCCATTTTTCAAGAGAAGCCAAAAATTCAGACTTTTATATGAAATCTCCAGATTTGTGAGTATTGGCAAAGCTACTGAAGTTTCTTAAAACCACCTTGCAGGGCCAGGCACAGTGGTTCATGCCTGTAAACCCAGCACTTTGGGAGCCCAAGGTGGGAGGATTGCTTGAGTCCAGGAGTTTGTGATCAATCTAAGCAACATAGAGAGACCCTGTCTCTACAAAAAATACAAAAATTAGCCAAGTATGGTGGCACACGCCTATAGTCCCAGCTACCAGGAAGGCTGAGCCAGGAGGATAGCTTGAGCCCAGGAATTTGAGGCTACAGTGAGCTACGATCAGGGTACTGCACTCCAGCCTGAGCAATAGAACCAGATGTCATCTCAAAAAACAAAACAAACAAACGAAAATAGCCATCACCTTGCAGGGCCTAAGATAGCAACTTCTGACTTGGAGGATGAAACTCCCAACTTCATACTTGGGCATCTCACTCTCCAGCAGCTGTACTACCTCCCATCTAGATTGAAGGGTCTTTGATAAGAAGGCCCACTTCTCCCTTCTCTCCCTCCCTACCCTGATCAAATCTGGGCAGATCCAGGAAGCTCAAATAGTTTGTTGACTACAGACTGATACGTTGATTGAGGAGTGTGAATGCATGAGTCTTTCTGTTTCCAAAAACCATCTGGCACCCAGACGCTCTCTTCAGCTGCCAGCACACACTGACAAAATAGAACTTGGGGACCTCAAAGTCCCATCCCTCTAAATTCCACAAGGCTGTAGGCCATTCAGAGATCAGAGATCAAAGTGCACATTAAAGCAAGGAGTGTAACAACTAACACCTGTTAAATGAGGCCAACATGCGTTAATTTCTACAAGGCTAATGAGGATGCAGTAACCCTGAAAAGTTCGGCCTTTTCTTGCAGAAGGAGCTTTGGACTGGTCCTGGGGTCTGGTGGACACAATTCACATCCTGTCTCCAACGCTTGTTAGTTCTGTGACTTCAGGCAAGTTACTCAACCCCCTTTCAATGTTGATATCAGGTTCCTCCACTAAAAAATGGAGACAGTATCACCTACTTTGAGGAGCAAGTGTGAGAATCACATGAGATGATGTAAATCAAATTGCCCAGCCTATGGTAATTAATAAACAAACACATGTGCGCTAACATGAGATGCCGGCAGCAGTATCAATTAGTACAATCACTTTTTAAAGCATTATATGTCAAAGCCCTTTCTTCAACCACTCCTATTTTCCCAAAGAAATAACACAAGGGGGAAGGGGAGAACCGCAGCACTGAGTTTTTCAATCTAGTATTATTTATAAGGATAGGGATCAGGAAAGAAATAGTCCAGCAATGCGGAGACAATCCATGGACTTCTACAGTCAATAAACATAATTATAAACAGTATATCATGTGTAACAACACCAGGCAAAGGAAGCGGCGTACGAATGCTTTCTACATCCCGATGACAAGGGTGTGAAACATGTACCACAGGCATATGGGCAGAGATGCAAAGAAGACGGAAAAATTAAAACAGCTGCTGGGCTAGGATGGTGAGATTTAGAGTGATTATTCTTAAAAACGCCTCCTCCTGATGCTATACTATTGTTTCTACAGTAAATAATACAGTGCGAGGGGAGTTTCACGATATGGTGGATTTGACAACACAGCTGGGCAACAGCAAAACATCTCCCGACCAAGGCGCCTAAGCAGGGGGGGCCACGATGCCAACAAAGAGGAACGTGTAATTAAGATGGGCAGGAGGAGGTGTCGCATTGTGTCTGCCTGGCCTCTGCCCCAGCTTCCATCCTGGCCAGGCTGCAAAGTGTTTAGCAGGGCCCAGCACAAAGTGGGCATTCAGCCCATGATGGCGCCAGCTGCCGTCATGTTGTCGTTCTTATGAAAAACACTGGATTAGAAATCAGGACATTCAAATTTTGGTTCAGGCTCTGCTGTGCACACCTGTATAGATTTGGGCAAGTGCCCGAATCTCTAAATCTCAGTTTACTCATCTGTAGAATGGGAATAATTAACAGCTATCACCATGAAACCTGGGTTCTCAATCCATTGTCTAATCGCAGGCAAGTCCCTTCCGCTCTCTGGGTTTCAATAGATTTTCAATGGACCCCTGAGGTCTGATTCCTTTTATTCCTTTATTCCAAGTGCAGTAAAACCAGAACTGTCTTTGCAAAGTTAAAAATACCCTAATAATGACAGTCGTCGTTTACTGAGTGCTTACTGTGTGTTAAGCACTATACTTCGCATGCAGTTGCCTGCATTAAACCCAAAACACTGGAGGTCCCCAAGATTCAGGCTTCACAACTCCTCTCTCTTCCATCTACACTTGTTCCCTAAAAATCAAAGGACGAAATCAGGAGTTCTCAACCTCAGCACTATTGACATTCTGGACTAGAACTAGATAATTCTTTGCTGTTGGGGGCTGTCTGTGCATTGCAGGATGTTTAGCCACGTCCCTGGCCTCTACTCCTCAGATGCCATTAGCACCGCACTGCCACCACCCAGTATGACAACCAGTATGTCTCCAGACACTGCCAAATGTCTCCTGGGAGACAAAATCGCCCCTAGTTGAGAACTGCTAGCGTAAAAGATCTCATCCAGTCTTAGAGCTTTAAATACCAACTCTACCATCTCTACGCTGACAACTTTCAAATTTATATCCGCAGCCTGAACCTCTTCCCTGAACTCCACACTCATATATCCATCCGCCTGATGGATATCTCCACTTGAACGTCTAATAGGTATCTCAAAGTCAACATTTCCAGCACAGAACTCCTGATCTATGACACCCCGTCACACCAGCTCCTACCGCAGTCTGCTCCTTCGCAGTAAATGACAACTCCATCCTTCCAGCTGCTCAAGCAAAACACCTCTGAGCCCTCCTTAACTTCCATTTCCCTCCCTCTCATCTCATATCCAGTCCATCAGCAAATGCGGTCAGCTCTGCCTTCCAAATAACCCACAACTGGCCTCTGCTCACCACGGCCGCCCCTTCCACTCCAGCCACCACCTCCAAGCCCAGTCACTGCACTGGCCTCCTCACTGGTCTCCCCCTGTGGCACCCCTGCCCTTCGAGTCTATTCTCCACGAAAGGGCCAGAGCGATCCTTTTAAACAAAAGTAGATTATGCTCACCCCTGTTCTCCAAACCCCACAACGATCCCCCAGCTCATGCAGCGTCAAACAACTCTGAGGCCTACATCCCAGCTCAACTTCAGCCTCCTCTCCTGCCATCTCTGGCTCAGTCACTAACCCAGTGACGCTGGTCTCCTTTATGTTCCTCACACCTGCCAAGCACACCCCAGCCTCAGGCCCTTGCCCTGATTGCTCAGTCTGCCTGGAGTTGCCCGTTCCCCAGCAAGCCCACCTCCACCCTGCCCGGCTCTCTGGATGGCTCAGCCCTCACCTCCAATATCACCTTCTTGGTTACAGCATCAGTCCTGAACCTTTTTGGCACCAGGGAAGAGTTTCATGGAAGACGATATTTCCACAGACAGCGGCGGGAAGAAATGGTTTCGGGATGATTCAAACACATTACATTTATTGTGCAGTCAGACCTCTCTGCTACGGATAATACCTATTTGCAGCCGCTCCCCAGCGCTAGCATCACCACATGAGCTCCACCTCAGATCATCAGGCATCAGATTCTCATAAGGAAGGCACAACCCAGACCCCTCGCACGCGCAGTTTACAGTTGGGTTTATGCTCCTATGAGAATCTGATGCCACCGCTGATCTGACAGGAGGCAGAGCTTATGCAGCAAGGCGAGCAATGAGGAGCGGCTGTCAATACAGATGAAGCTTCACTGGCTTGCCCGCCACTCACCTCCTGCTGTGTGGCCCAGTTCCTAACAGGCCACAGACTGGTACCGGTTAGGGACCGCAGGGTTAGAGGGTTCCTTGAGCCTTTAAAAATAACCCTCCAACCGCCACTCCCTGCTTTAGTCTTCTTCATAGCACTTATCATCACCTGGCAAACTCTACAGTCATCCCCATACATGAGGGATTAGTTCCAGAACCCCTGCATGTAACCAAATCCTGCAAACTCAAGTCCCACAGCAGGTCCTGCAGAACCCGCGTACATGAAAAGTCAGTCCTCCATATACGCAGGTTTCCCATCCTGCAAATACTGTATTTTGGATGTGCATTTGATTGAAAATATCTACACATAACTGGAGCTGCTCAGTTCAAACCCATGTTGTTCAAGGGTCAACTGTATATTTCACTTGTTTACTTATTTATCATGTGTCTCCTCTTGCATGTGAGTTCCACACAGAGTTCCATGAGGAACTCTCAGCTGGTGACCTTTGTCTGTCTCAGTTACAGTCACATATCCCTAGCAACAACCACAATAGTACCTGGCACATAATAGGAACTCAATAAATATTTGTTGAATGAATCTTCAAGTTAACCCTATATGGTAAATATTACTATTCTCATTTTATACAATAAGGGGACTGAAGCTCAGAGAGTTTAGGTAACCTGACCTAGACCCCTTAGCTAGAAAGCAAGTCCCACTGGAACACTCCAACCCATCACCATAGGGTCTCCCAAGGTCAGCATTAAACTGGATTTTAGATGATTCACAGATCAGCTTTTGAAAACACTTAAGAATATTGATTAGCAACAAATAAATGGACCCTGACCTAAACCTCACACCTTACCCAAAACAGATCACAAACTTAAATGTAAAATCACAACATTTTTGGAAAAAAAAAAAACCAGGAGAAAATCTGTGGGAGCTAGGGATAGGCAGGGAGTTCTTAGCCTTGACACCAAAAGCACAATTCATAAAAGAGAAATTCTATAAACTGAACCTCATCAATTTGACAATAGTTGTTCTGTGAAAGCCCATATGAAGAGGATGAAAAGACAAGCTACAAACTGGGAGAAAATATTTACAAACCGCACATGCAACAAAGGACTGGTATCTAGAATGCATAAAGAATCCTCAAAACTCCACAACGACAAAATGAAAATCCAATTAGTAAACAGTCAAAGACATGGACAGATAACTCACCAAGAAGGATTTACAGCTGGCAAATAGCACATGAAAAGACGTTCAACATCGCTAGGCATTAAAGAAAGGCAAATCAAGATCATAATGGGATATCACTACACATCTCCCAGAAAGTCTAAAATAAAAAAATAGCAAAAACACCAAATGCTGGCAAGGATGCAGAAAACTGGATCACTCATGCATTGCTGGTGAGAATGCAAAACAAGACAGCCAGCCACTCTGGCAGTTTCTGATAAAACTAAACATGCAATTACCATACAACTCATCAATTGCACCTTTGGGCATTTATCCCAGAAAAATGAAAACTTATGTTCCTGCAAAAACCTGTATGCGAATGTTCACAGAGGCTTTTCTTGTAATAGCCAAAAACTGAAACCAGTCCAGATGCCTTTCAACAAGTGAATGATTAAACAACCTGTGGCATTTCCACACCATGGAATACTACTCAGCAATAAAAAGGAATGAACTATTGATATACACAACAACTTGGATAAATCTCTAGGGAATTATGCTAGTTAAAAAAGCCAATCCCAGTGCCAAAGATAATTTAATGAGGAAAGCATAATCTTTTCAACAAATGGTGATGGGACAAGACAGCCATAAGAAAAAAAATGAAGATGGGACTCTACCTCACACCATATACAAAAATTAACTCAAAATGGATCTAAGACCTAACTGTAAGAGCTAAAACTATAAAACTCTTAGAAAAAAACATAGGGGTCAATCTTCATGACCTGGATTAGGCAATGGTTTCTTGAGTATGACATCAAAAGCACAGACAACAAAAGAAAAAAAACAGGTAAACTGGGCTTCAAAATTGAAAAACGTTGTGCTTCAAAGGTTACTATCAAGAAAAGGAAAAGACAACCCACAGAATGGCCAAAAAATATTTGCAACCACATCTGATAAGAGTCTAATATCCAAAAAAAAAAGAGTCTAGTATCCAGAATATATAAAGAGCTCTTACAACTCAATAATAAAAACACAAATAACCCAACTTAAAAAATGGGTTATTTTTAAGGATCTGAACAGACATTTCAACAAAGATATAGAAATGGCCAATAAGCATGTGAAAAAATGCTCAACATCATAAGTCATCAGGAAAATGCAAATCAAAATCACAATGAGATATCATTTCCCACCCACTAAAATGGTTATAATCAGAAGACAGAGCCAGGCACAGTGGCTCACAAGTAATCCCAACTACTCAGGAGACTAAGGTGGGAGGATTGCTTGAGACCAGTAGTTCAAGGCTGCAGTGACCCATGATGGCACCACAGCATCCAGCCTGGGTGACAGAGTGAGGCTCCCCATATCTAAAATATAAATGAATAATAAATAAATAAAATAAAGTTCATTTCTTTTTTAAAAAAATACATAAATGTTGACAAGGACATAGAGAAATTGGAACTCTCATACACTGCTGGTAGGAATGTAAAATGATACAGCTGCTTTAGAAAACAGTCCAGCAGTTCCTCAAAGGTTAAACACAGAATTACCATATGATATATATATGGTATATTCCCAAGAGAAATGAAAACATATGGTCGCATGAAAATTTGTACATGAATATTCATAGCAATACTGTTCATAGTAGCCAAAAAGTATGAAAACCCAAACTTCCATCAACTGATGAAATATGATATATTTCATCAGTCGAGGGAAATAAAATATGGTATATTTGTACAATGGTATATTTGGTAATAAAAAGGAACGGAACACTGATACATGCTACAAGATGGATAAACCTTGAAAACATCATGCTGAATGGAAGAAGCCAGTCACAAAAGACTACATATTGGATGATTCCATCTATATGAAATGTCCCTAGAGGCAAATCATAGAGGTAGAAAGTAGATTAGTGGTTGCCTGGGGCTAGAGGTGTGAGGCTGAAATGGGGGTGACTGCTACAGGGTACAAGGTTTCCTTTTGGGGTGATGAAAATGTTCCAAAATTGATTGTTTTGATGGTTGCATAACTCTTTGAATATAGTAGTCCCCCCTTATTCACAGGGGATTTATTCAAAGACCCCCAGTGGATGCCTGAAACCACAGATATTAATAGTACTAAACACTATATAAACAATGTTTTTTTCCTATACATACATACCTATGATAAAGTTTAATTTATAAATTAGGCACAGTAAGAGACTAACAACAACTAGTAATAAACTATAACAATTATAACAATATACTATAATAAAAGTTAGGTGAATGTGGTGTCTCTCCCTGTTTCAAAATATCTTAATGTAATTTACTCACCTATTTTTGGACTTTGGTTGACAATGGGTAACTGAAACCACAGAAAGACAAATCACAGATAAGGGGCTAATACTTTATACTAAAGACCAACGAATTATACACTTTAATGAATGAATCCTATGAGATGTGAATTATATTGCAATAGGGCTGTTACCAAAAAAAAAAAAAAAAGCCAATTCCAAAAGGTTATATACTCCGTACAACATTTTTGAAATGACAAAATTTTAAAAATGAAGGACAGATTAGTGATTACCAAGGGCTGGGGGTGGAAGAAAACAGGGAGGTGAATGTAGTTATAAAAGGGCAACGTGAAGGGTACTTAAGGTAATTGAACTGTTTGGTATTTTGATTACAGTGGTGAATATACAAACCTACACGTGATAAATTGTATAGAACTAAATACACACACACGAATGAGTACAAGTGAAACTGGGGAAGCGTAAGTAAGATCTGTGGATTGCATCAATGTCAATAAATTGATTGTGATATTACACTATATTTTTGCAAAATGTTATTACCATTGCAGGAAATAGGGTGGACGTATACAGAGAGTCTCTCTGTATTTTTCTTACAACTGCATGTGAATCTACACTCATCTCAATAAAAATTCCACTAAAAAATTTCTCCTCTATACAAAAAGAATCTCCTCTGATGCAGGTGTACCATTGCTGCTAACAGCTGCTTTACCCTTTTTAACAAGGAAAAGCAGGCCAGGCACAGTGGCTCACACCTATAACTCCAGCACTTTTGGAGGTGAGGCGGGAGGATTCCTTGAGATCAGGAGTTCAAAGACCAGCCTGAGCAACAGACAGGAGAATCCAGCTAGAATTTATAACACACTTTGATATGATGGAGTTTAGTTATTTTATTTTATCTAGATGATATAATGTTGAACTAATAACACAGATATGAAGCCAGCCAGTCAAGGGTTCCAAACCCATCTCGGACACTTATTAGCTGTGTGTTCTTGGGCCAGTCACCTAACATCTCTGTACCTCAGTCAGCTCACCTTTAAAATGGGTATGACAAGAGTACCTACATCACGGTGCTGCTGTAAGTTTTCAATCAATATGATGTGTGTGTATATGCATGTCTGACAAAGTATCCGCTATTATCTTTACCACAAGGGTTGAAGAAAAATTACAACATTTTAGAAAGTTTGAGAAGCACAGATCTAGGCCATACCACCTCTTGGAATGTGCCCCTCTGCCCTTCGTTGCCCTGAGCCCACATCAGGGTGTCCGGACCAGGGACTGGGGCCAAAGGTGGCAGCGGCACACACCTGCGCACTTGGTGCGGCTGACGAGAGGTGGCCCGGGGCGGCCGGTGCCGCCATCTCCAGGGCGTGTGAGCAGCACGCTGATCTCGTACTCGGTGTCAGGGTCGAGGTGCCACAGCTTGTAGGTCTGCAGGCTCACGGCGTGCACCTCGGCCCACGGGCCGCGCGCCATGCGGTACTCAATCTCCTTGCGCACGATGGGCCCGTCGCCGATGATGGAGTTGGTGTTGAGCTGGATGATGAGGTAGGTGGGGCCGGCCCGCAGCAGCTGTGGGGGTGCGATGGGCGTGGGGGGCTCTGTGAGCAGATTGGGGAGAGGAGGAGCTGACGGACACTGCTGTGAGATCGCAGCTCCCAACTCGGCATCCCACCAAGGTCCCGCTACACCCAAATCGCCAGGAGCCCTCCCTGTCCTCCCAGCCCCCTCCTGCTGCTGCTGGACCAGACCCGCTCTCCCACCGCCACTAAATCCCCAGGCCCTAAGGGGCACCCGGCTCCTAAGGCTGAACCCGCCCTCACCCCTTAGCAGCCACCCTCTCCCTCACACCCCTCCAAGTCCCCAGAGACTCTGCCTGGCGGGGTGGACCACAAGCACAGCGGCCACACAGCCAGACCCTGCCTTGCCAGGCTCGCACCTTGACCCCGAACCCCAAGCCCGCCATTGACCCTGCCCCCTCTGCAGGCCCCGCCCATTCGATCAGACCTGCCCCCTCCACAGGGGGTGAGACACTGTCCCCTCCACAGGCTGGGGTCAGATCATGCCCGGCCCCACCCTGCGGTCCCTCGCCCCTGGGAGAGTGCGGGTCTCTGCCCTCCCGCGGCGTCCTCGCACTGACCCTTGACGATGAGCTCGGCGAAGTTGGAGACACCCGCGCCTCGTGGGGCCTGGGACACACAGCGGTACAGGTCCTGCTCCGCGCGGCCCACCGCGGCCAGCGGGAAAGTGGCCAGGAAGCGCCGGTGGCTGATGTGCCGGACACCGGCCGCGGGCACTAGCGCCCCGCTCTGCCGCTGGGGGAAAGAGAGGTGACAAGGTCAGGGGCGCCGTGGAGGAAGGAGTCCTTCTCTCGCTCTGACCCGGCCAAGGCTAGGGGTAATGGTCGGGGCGGGTTTAGCAACCCTATTACACAGGGGGGATATGGGATTCCTGGAGTCACGCGCTCTGCCCTGGGGTGATGGGGAGCCTAAGAGGGCAGACTTAGCACTCTGCAAGGGAGCCAGGGCCCAGAAGAAGCTACCCACCCCTCCTTGGCCAGGCCTCCACGTCCCTCACCTGCAGGAGGAAGCGCTCTGCCTCCGCGGCTCTGCCCGCCGCCATGCACTGGAACGAAGCGTTCTGGCCTGCGTTTACCTCCACGTCGCCCAGGCGGGAGAAGTGCGGGGCCTTTGCTGCAGGAATAGAGCCATGGAGTGAGCTGGGCCCGTACCCCTCTAGACAGGGGCCTGGGCCAATCGCACCCCTCACCCCTGCGCCCCCCGCGGTCAGGTGGGACTCACCGCAGGGGTAGCTGAGAAGCAGGATGTCATCCAGGCCCATGTAGCCCCTGCGGTCTGGGGAGATGAGGGCCTCGAACAACACCTGCGGGAGGTGGGAGGGCCCTTGTCATGCTGATATTCCTGCAGCCCTGCCTGGGAGGGCCCACAAGAGCCCCCTTTTAGCTCCACCGCAACCAGAGCCCCAGCCCCAGCCCCAACCCCAACTCCAACCCCTTCCTCCTCAACCAGCAGAGCTCAACTGACCCTACCAAGCTAGCTAGTTGGGAGTGGGGTGTCAGCATCCAGACTGAACAAGGTCATGGCCAGAACCTCCATCTCAATCCTGGACAGTCACTCAAGGAGCAAAACTCTTTTCCTAGCCAGGCAAGGTTTCCAGATGGGCACTGTTCCAACTCACCCTTGACTCTAGCCATGGGCTTTTCCTATTAACAATGACCTCTGATGCCGAACAGAGACTGGCCCCAGACTGACCCCTGGCCTCGACCATAGATTGCCTCCTGATGCTGATCACAGACTAATTCTAACCTCAGCCGCTCACCTACTCTGACCTTAAGCCACCATCGTCCTGCCCCCTCCCCCAGGCATAGGTTGACACAGACTGAATCCAGCCAACCTGATATTCATTGGGCCAGAAGGTGCTGACAGCCAGCTCAGCCTGGTGCCACTGCCGGCCGTGGGATCCAGTCATATTCCAGACAGCACTGCCCAGGGGGCCCCCATTAACACGCACATAGACGCCCAGAGTGCCCGGGCTGTGCCCGTCCCGGCTGTACAGGAAGTAGCTGAACTGCACACAGTGGGTGTCATTCTCGCTCAGGCTCTGGAAGATGACATGGGCCCGCTGGCCTGGGGCGTGCTGGGAAGTGTTGACCATCAAGTAGGAGCCTGGAAACAGAAGAGGAAGAGGCAGCAGCTGAGGAGACCTTAGGTGGGTAGGCGAGGGGGAGAAACAAAGCACTCCAGGCATTCGGACCCACAGGGAGTCAGAGTTCTGAGCTCCGGTCCCAGGTCTAACTCACTGGGTGAGTCCCTTCACTTCCCAGCGTCTGTTTCCCAAAGGAGAGAGTCAGAGCAGCAAAAACCACACCACCCTGACTTTGTCAAAACCCTGATGGCTCCACCCATCTACAGGTCACAGTCCAAGCTCATGCCCTGCCTGAGCACAGCCTCCCCCATCTTCTGAGCCACCCTTGGAGGTAAGGACTAGGTCACTCACCTCCAGAGTCAAGAGCCTGGCACATGACAAGTGCTCAAAGGCCACCTCTTCCAAAGCCCTCCCTCCACATCCCACTATGGACTTCTCTCCTGGCCTCTGGACTGTTACCAGAGGGTGTGTCTGTGTCCCACCAGCCTGTGATGCCTCAGGGCTCCACTGTGTCAGAGAAGGGGTTCTGAACCCAAGCTGAATGAATATGTGGAACAGAGATTGAATGAAACGATTCTAACTTCCCTTCCAGCCCCCAGCTCTGAGTCTAAATTCCTGGGATACCAATTTTCTTGACTTCCAACCTGGAGAAAGGCAGCCTTTCCCTTCCCCAGTGATCCAGGTTGTATACGGGATAGTAGGAGTGGACTGGGTGCCTCAGGACCTGGCTGGGGGATTACAGCTTCCCTCTGGGGGGAGAAGGCCCCAGCAGCTGCCAAAGGGACAACTGCAGCCACCCAGCACTGCCTCCTCCCAGGGCTTGGCCACCAGCCAACACAAGCTCATTCAGATCCCTGCTGCGGGAGGGCTCCCCAGGGACTCTGCTGGAAGGGATCTCATTCATCTCTGTGAGCCCGCCCTGGATCAGTCCTGGCAGGGTAGCAGTAAACAAAACTCAGGTCCCCGTCCCCACTCAGGAAGGGGCACTCCCGACCCCCAACACACTCCGTCTTGGCCCATTCCTGCTTCCTCTCTCCTCTCCCTGTGAGCAGCTGTGTGAATCTTCCTCTGCCTTCCAATCTGACACTTTGTTCTGCCTCCTCCTGCTGCTCCCTCTGCCTCTCTCCTCTCTTCGCTGCATCCCTCCCCTTCTCTTCCATTTCCTCCCTTTGTCCCTGTCGCTCTCCTGCTCTCCTCTCGAGTGTGAATCTCCCTCCTTCCTTCTCCCTCCACTCCCAACTCCCTTCCCTGGAACATGAGCACCAGGAGGGCAGAGACTGTCCATCTGGCTCATCATCACGTCCCCAGGATCTAGCACAGGGCCCACGCTGATTACTACATTTCCCTCTCCTCTTTCTCACTGGGGATATCTCTGCTGTGTGTGAGAGAAAGAGAGGCAGAGCCCACACAAAGCGGTCAGGACTGTAAGAGGAGAATTCAAATCAGCTGTCTTGTACCTGAGTGCCAACCATGTATCAGGCCAAGGCTGGGCCCTGGGCATATGGAGAGGCCCACATAGGGCCCCTGCCATGGTGGGTACCTTGACAAATCATTCGCAGACAAGTCAAACTGTGATACTCACCAGTACTGAGGTCTAGCAAGGATCTGAGAGCCCTGCAGTGGCAGAGACAAATGCCCCAGGAAGGGCGCAGTGTGAGCAAACGCACAGAAGGGGAGGCAGGGAAGGTGGGGGAGTCTGCAGGGGCCACCTGTGCCAGGCTATGAAGGCCCCGTCTCCCAATGGCTTCAGGTCCTGGTGTTCACTCGTTTGGTTCCCACACTATCTGTGTCCTCTGACACGTCCTTATCAGTGATAAAGCTGGTACTTTGGCCTTCATCTGTCTTATCTTTTTCTTAATTCCCAGTTGATTCTGCACCTAGCAAAGAGGGGCACGAGTAACTAGGCCCTCTCAGATATCCCCGAAATAGCAGCTGAATGCTGATCCCCTGCAAGCCACCCTCTGCACTTTGCAGGCGTTATCTAATAACCCCGCGGAATGGATTGCTGTTCTCCCCACGTGACAGCTAAGTGTGAGCTAAAGTAAAATCTTAAGCCCCCAGCTGACTGAATGGACCCCCTCTTGGCCAAGAAGACCCCAGGAATATCCTAAAGCTGAGTTTCTGGCCATGAGAAGGGGAGGTCAGACATGCCTCGTCATGTCCCCGCTCCCTTCTTGGACATGTCCTTTGTGACTCATTAACAGGTCTAAGGCTATGCAAGACAAAGCTTAAACCACTGGAGTCTGGGAATATGTCCTGTATATGTCCAGTGGCTTGTCTCTGATTAACAGACTTCCTTGTCTTAATTTAAAACATTCCAAGCCTTTAGACAAAGCTTCATTTCTTTAACCAATCACAAATCAAGGAATCTTTAAACCCACCTATAACCTGTAATGCCCTGCTTCAAGATGTCCTGCCTTTTCAGGCCAAACCAATGTATGCTTTCCATGTATTGATTTACGACTTTATGTGTAATTCCTGTCTTCCTGAAATGTATAAAACCAAACTGTAACCCAACCATAGCGAGTCCACTTGCTCAAGGCTTCTTGGGTGTGGCACAAATTACTTTACAGAGTTTGAGTTCTTTTCTGTTGACATAAGACAAAGGGGACTCAGAGAAGTTAAGTGATTTGCCCAAAGTCACACAGCTGGTAAAGTGACGGAGTCAGGATTTGAGCCCAGGTCTACATGACTTTGGGATGAGTGCTCTACGGGCCATCATTAGAGCAAGAGGCCAATACTAGAATCTATGTAATTCGTCTCCTGACTCCCAGTCCAGTGCTCAGGATGCCAAAAGTACCCCATTCTGAAATAGGGCAAAGCAAGGTGGAAGTTGGGAAGGATCTGGGACTTCCAGGAAGAAGAGGGCAGAGGAAGGAAGATTTTATACCCACCTAGCCCTGGTGTTACTGCTCTTTCAGCATCTTCAGTTCCTGGGGAGACTAGGTTCAAAGGCTGTCCAGGAGAAGAGAGCCTTTGAAGAGAGCCTTCCAAAGGTGGTGGATTTAGGAAGACCTGGTAGGAGTGGGTGGGTCCTGAGCTAAGCCGTAAGGGGAATAATGGGAAGTCGGTTTTGGCTCACAGCTATAACGGCCTTTGATTGCTTGAATCTGCACCCAATTTACAAGTGAAACTACCTGACATGCACAATTAGACAGTGTCCAGAGTGCTCCACATCCAGTGTCATGTATGTCATTGCAGATGCAAAAGCAGATGAGGCCCAGAGAGGTTAAGTAATGTGCCCAAGGTCACACAGCAGGTGGGTAGAGATGCCCCTAGAAGGAGACAAAGGGGGAAGGGTAATGAAGAGTAGGCTCACCATGGGGCAGGTCCGCAGGGGCCCGGGTGCCCGGGTGGATCCGCACTTGCTCCCACTGGAAGTCATCGTACTGGGCCTGGCTGTACTCGCAAGGCACTGCTGGGTCACTCGTCTCCTCGAAGGTGCAGCCAGCTGTGAGGGCATGGCCTGGTTAGCCCAGGCTAGGGCAGGGCTGCTGGCCAGGACAGCTCCTGGAAGGTAGCCCCCACTCTCCCCCTTCCTCTCTTCAGGCCCTTCCCCACTGCTCTGCTCCCTCCCTGTAACAAATTCTCCCTCCCCCACCTTCTGTCCTCCCAAGGTCCTCCCTCCCTGTCCCCTCCCAATACCAAGACATCCCCACACTGCTCACTCCCCCAGTACTTCCTAGGAGCCCCCACTGCTCAACCACCCATCAAAGACCCTCCTCGATAAAAACTAGTTATGATTGCTATATCATTGGAATTTCACAAAAACCCATGAGATCAGGACTAGAATTATCCCCAATAGATAATTCTAGTCCTGATCTCAGGGTGAGAATTAACCGTAACCCTAACTCTAACTAAGGCCCAAAAAGATTGAGTGACTTCCTTAGGGTCGCACAGCTCACTAGTGATGGAGGCGGGGTTTGAACCAAGATCTCCTGACGACTACTCACTGTTCTGCCACCTGCCCCTCGCTCTTCAAATAGAGGACAGACAGAGGGCCCTGGGCCTGGCAGGAGCATGAATGCCCTAAGCCAGCCTGACAGTATCTCCTTAAAAATCACAATTGCCGGCCGGGCTCGGTGGCTCACGCCTGTAATCCTAGCACTCTGGGAGGCCGAGGTGGGCGGATCATTCTGAGCTCAGGAGTTCAAGACCAACTTGAGCAAAAGTAAGACCCTGTTTCTACTAGAAACAGAAAAGTTAGCTGGGCGTAGTGGTGGGCGCCTGTAGTCCCAGCTACTCAGGAAGCTGATACAAAAGGATTGCTTGAGCCCAGGAGTTTGAGGGTGCAGTGAGCTACAATGACACCACTGCACTCTACCCAGGGTGACAGCGTTAGAATTTGACAAAAAAAAAAAAAAAAAACAAAAAAAAACAAAAAAAAACGG